>CP092869.1:158284-240755 GCA_030710605.1 Cordylochernes scorpioides | reverse complement strand
ACAGTTACGCATTATTTGGAATAACTGACAGAATAAATATTTCAAAAACTTTTGATGATTAAAAAAAGTGAAAGAAAAGGTTTCTACACATCTCTAAAGGATATTCAAATAAACATGAAGAGTATAATAGATATGGACATAGATGATTGGTCCAATTGAATAGAGGCCATCATAATAAAAGGCAAAAAAGCATCAGAATGAGAAGGGGAATTGATATGAGTCAGGGATCGTCATGATCCAATATGTCCGCCGCCATTTTCAATTTCAGATGACCACCGCCCCGCTATTACCATTCCCCACCAGGGGTGTCGAGGAAATATTGGTTTTTTTTCTACTTCATTGATGACTGACAATTTGGTATGGCCTGGTGAACATGGAAGATGCCAGAAATTTGCTGAAAGGCTATGTCATGACGGACATGTGAATTTATCTTTTTATATATTTTTGCTTAAATAAAAAGGCATATAAATCTCTATTCATGATAAAATTGTGAAAAATGTATTAAAATTACAAATTTATTCTCACAATGAGTATCTTTTTGGCATATATTGGATCAAAATATCATTTATTTTACCAATATTTCAGTTGGCTGAACGCCAACCTTTATCAAGGTATCATAACATATTAATGTGTGTTAACAACAAACTCAGCGCCACATAACGTCAATAGAATTAAGTTTTGAAATATTTTTGTTTATATTCAATGGGGAGAAAAAAGAATTGATATTTATATTATGGACAAAATAAATTTTGTAAAATAAGGGTGTGAATATTTTGAATATTAACAATAACGCCTATTTTATACACCAATACCTCGCTTTGCGTCGTTTCGTTTTGCGTTTTTTTCGAAGTTGCGTCGTTGCTTAATTTTTTACTTATTTTCACTGTGCGTCGTTAGATTTTCGAAGTTGCGTTGTTTTGGATTCGAGTCTTTAATTTTTTATTTTGAATTTTTTTGTCCTAAAATATGGCAACACCTTTGTTATTGATTGCGCCATGCCATCAAAATTTTATTTTCACTTTGCGTCGTTTCAATTTGCGTCGTGTTTTTTTGGAACGTAACCCCGACTTAAAGTGAGGTATGGGTGTATTTACAATATTTTTGTATAACAAAAGGATATATTTCCCATCAAGACCTTTCTCCTTGTATATAGCCACTTTGTTATGATGTAAAGAAATGTATTGACGAAAATATCCCTGAGTTTTGTATATCGTTTTATAGGATGTTAATAAAGTTAATTAATCCAATTTCAGCTAATTTCCAAATTCCTGTTAAAATTTTGAATGGTTTAGATTTTCGTTTATTAAAAGGATATAATTATTAATGAAAGAGAGTTTTTTCAGGAAAATTTTCAATGAGAAAAATTCTGTGAAATATTTTCCATCTTTTTGCACTTTAAAGATATATGTCAATCAAGTTTAAAATATAGATGCAAACTAATTTTCAAATTCGTGTTAATATTTAACTATGGTTTGACTTTTCGTTTATTAAAGGGACATAATAATAACTGAAGATTTAGACAGAATTTCACTTAGAAAAATTCTGTGAATTCTTTTTCTATCTTTTTACACTTTAAGGAAATATTTGACATCAAGTTTCAAATAATTTCCGAATTCCTGTTGATATTTGCTATGGTTTAGATTTTCGTTTATTAAAAGAATATGATTATTAATGAAAGAGTTTTTTAAAGTCAAAATTCCAATGAGAAAATTTCTATGAATTCTTTACCTATTTTTTTGTACTTCAAAAGGATATATTTCCCATTAAGTTTCAACTAATTTCCAAATTCCTGTTGATATTTTCTATGGTTTAGATTTTCGTTTATTAAAATAATATAATTATTAACGAAAGAGCGAGATTTTTATACAAAATTTTTCAATGAGAAAATTTCTGTGAATTATTTTTCTATCTTTTTGTACTTTTCAAAGTTATATTTCCCATCAAGTTTCATCTATTGGAATTAACTTATTTCTAATTTCTTTTCCTAGTAATATTTGCAATAGTTTAGATTTTCGTCTGTTCAATGGATATAATTAATAACGAAAAAGAGAGTTTTTCAGGCAAAATTATAATGAGAAAATTTGTTTTGTGTGTTTTGTACTTCAATGATACATTTCCCATCAAGTTTCAACGCTAGATGTTAACTGATTCTCAAATTCCTGTTTTAAATTTGTCATGGTTGTTATTTTAGGTTATTAAAAGAGAGAGAGATTGAAATTTCTTTATTACATTTCGTTCATATAAGATTATGAAAGGTTTTAAATATAAAATAAATATAAATATGAGTACATAACATTATATATATATATTTTTTTTTTTTTTGAAAATAGAGCAATCCATATTTAATTCATTAGATAATAAAAAGGCATATATTGGATTTAATAAAAGATTTATTTTGCCGAAATATTATTATTTATTATTATTATTAAATCCAATATATGCCTTTTTATTATCTAATATATATTTGCTTATCCCTAGTTCACGTGGTACAGGCCATGATAATCATGGTGGGTAGAAGTAGGCGACTGCTTTTACTGTAAGTGTACCACATGTCTACACATGTGAAAAGCAGTTCGACTTTGCACTTACAAATGTACCAGAAGCCCGTTTGTTTACTTGCACTCGCTGGTGGGATTGGACTTCTGCAAGAATAGGGGGCCACGGGAGCATTTTTTTAAATCATAAAAAAGTGTCCAATGCGGGAATCGAACCCGGGTCTTAGCGGTCGAAAAACCAACGGTTTAGACCATCCTTCCACCGACCCCCTCAGATTATATATATATAAATAATGAGATAGAGGATATTATTATTAACTAAAGTTTTAGGCAAAAATTCGTTGAGAAAAATTTTGTGATAAAATAAAATAGAAAACATAATAAATATTATGTTCAAAGATAGAGGACGCTAAAATTGATTAGGATATCTAGTAATAGTTTATTAGAATATTTATGAAAAGTCCTTACGAGCAACTGGACTCAAGCCTTTCACAAATGTATCTTATATTCCGAGTGGAGAAGGAGAGAATAAAGAAAAGTAATATTGGTTATTAAGTGAATATGTTTAGTTTGTCGAATGCAAATTTTACTTACTAAAAAAAGGAAGAATGATTTTGAATTATTAGCAAATCCTTATATCTATAAAAATGAAATGCGAAATCGATGTTTGTTATCGCATCACGCAAAATCTACTGACTCAATCATTATGGAATTTCGCATGTAGGTAGCTGAAGATTTCGTTTAACATATAGGCTATTCAAAAAACGAAAAGGTTTAATGTGCTATTTTTAAAAAATGTTAAACCAAAATTCCTTAGTTCAAGCCTTTTACCGCTTGGCGGCGCACTGGTCGCGACGATAAATGAATTTGATTGGTTAATAATTTTACACGTTGTTTGTTTTCAATTTGTAATTTTGTAATTTTACCCGATTAATGTGTCTTTAAAAGGTAAGATTATTTTTTATATATTTAAACTCTTTGAAAATAATTTTAATCGATCATTATCAAATAAATACGCCCCCGGAACCTGGGTTAATTAAAACTGTATTGTGAAATTTCGCACGTAGGGAGTTGAGGTTTTGGTTTAACATTTAGGCTAAAAGCACAAAAATTGCATTTCGAAAAACTTTCTTTTCCTTTTTAGAAGGTAGATTTTATTTAATCATTTAGTAATATTTTTTCAATTTAAATTAATTGGAATTATTATTTATTTCGCAGCTTATTCATATATTTTGCTTCGTTTAATTTTAATTAGTGTACATATAACGATCTACATTTTTAAAGATAAGTGTACTTTTTTATCTCCTAAGGTATATTATTTTTTTTATTAAAGTTGTAAAAAGTATATTTATTGAAAAAAGTATGTTTTACACTATAACTTGCTACATATATTTTACTATATGTTTGTTCCATGTAATATGTTTATGCTCTAATAGCATTTATATTGTAAGCAGCAGCTATGAATTTTCAGTAACTGCTTTATTTAAGGGTTGGCTAAACATTTTTTTTCTGTCATTGGTTTAGGTAGGGTTTATATTTATCTTCTTCATAATATATGACTGCTCATATATATTTATATGGTACAACCATATTTTTATATGAATGTATTTAGATATATATATATATATATATATATATATATATGCAAATATACTCATTTATATAAATAAATATACAATCACAGATCGATTGGTGCATAATTTTACGTTATGTTTGTTTCTAGACTAAATTTATTCAAATCGAGATAGCTTTTTTTATGCTTTTAAAAGTAAGTATAATATATTTAACGTTTCATAATACTTTTCAAATTAAAGTCTTTGGAAACAATATTGCTTTTTTTCTATCCTACAGGTCAACAGTACACTGCAACATGCTATCATAACTCTGGCTTTTTGCATTGATATTTATTTATTGTGGAAGTACTGTTTGCTACCTTAAGCTCTGGAGAAATTATAATGTAGATCCATCCTGTGGAAATCACACCATAGTAAAAAAGAACGCATGTAGCTGGTAGCAAATTTTGTGCCCTTTGTGAAGCTAGCGTTCAAATTTAATTTTTTAGAAAGATATTTCTATTGTTGGCCTTATTTTCACTTGTCCTGACCCATATAGGGTTAATTAATAACTCATTTGACATTTTACCTTTATTTATGGTCTTGGCAATATATATGTAAAGCTTTTTAGGTAAAAAAGAATTGAGGTATATTTTGAAATATAGATAAAAATCACAAGGAAGCAAGACCAAATCCAAATAAATAAATTATGTGTGGTTTCAGTAACAGCATTGTTACCATCTTCGGACAAAAGTACTGAATACATTCAGTAATTTTGTCTTTATAAGGTAACAATGCTGTTATTGAAACATCACACATAATTCGTTTATTTTTTATTTGGTCTTGCTTTTTTGGTATTTTTAACATTGCCCTTGACTATTAGAAAATGATGCAAATTTCCTAATTATTTTATGCCATTTTAAAAAGTACATTCTTTTGTAAAAATATCTAATTTCCCACATTTTTCTAAAACTGCCAACAATAACCTAATAAAAAAATAATCCAAGTCTGGGTATTTCAGTATTGCAGATATATTACATTTTTAAAAGTTGCTTAACTATCGATGTACATGCCGGATTAGGTGCCCTTAAAAATGTTTAATCTGGCTGTTTCTTCTTGAACTGCCGAGAGTGAAGTGGAGAAAGTGAAATTTTCCGGTTGCGAGGACCATTTCCCTTTATTCACACTAATCATTAGATTTTTTTTTTCATTTTTTAGATACCAAAGCCCAGTTTGGTTACTTGCACTCACTGGAGGGGTTTGACTTTTTCAAGAATCAGGGGCCATTGGGGCAATTTTTTTTTCAGAACAAATTCCCCAAAACTGGATTCGATGATCCCGGGTCGTGGTTTTTAAAAATCAACAGTTTAGACCACTCCTCCAAAACAGCACTATTCATTAGATGTGTTTGTGAAATTGATCCTATATTTCAGATTATTTTTACCAGAATTTTTAATTTTGATGTTTGCAGTTTATCTCCATTGTGCTGAAAGAAAATTCTTTACTTTAAGTTTTAAAACAGTTGGGGGCTCTATTCATTCAAGAGTCAACCCCCACTCGAACAATACCCGGGCGAAGCCGGGTCCATATATCTATATAGGCTCAATTTATTGAGCAGTTTTTTCAACCAAATTAGACTTTTTTTTAGGCCTTCTTCCATTGTCTTTTTTTTTTTTTTTTGTTTTGCTGTCATTTGTTTAGGTAGTATTTAGATTTATCTGCTTCATAATATGTAGCTGCTCATATATATCTATGTATGTTCTACTCATATTTATTGTGCATATTTTTCTGCGACTTATACTTTTTTTTTTACGTCTTCTTCCATTTGCTTTTTTTTAATCAGTTGTTTTACGTTTTCACTGAGTTTTATGCATTTTTCCCCTCCTTTCAGATTATTTCTATGCTTTTTTTTATTTTGGCCTTAATCATGAGTCGCGCTTATTTTAATACACTATTTTTGAATTTTTTCTTCAATCTCAGTCCTTGATGTTTTACATTTTTCGGTTATCCTTATTTTTATTTTTACTAATGCTTTGTGTTTGTAGGTATGCCAAGCCATAGGAGAAGCAATCTTTCTCAGCGTTCCAATAGCTCTAGGGTTCAGCATGCTTCAGGGTCAAACATTGCAAGTAGTTGGTGTGCATCTTGAGTCTCCCTGTTTCTCGCATGGGCAACTCTATGTAGCATGCTCCCGTGTTTCCAGCCCTAAAAATTTATTTGTCTTTAGTTCTACTTTTAGCAAGACACGCAATATTGTTTATCAGGGGGCTTTGATATAGATTTTGACAATTTTGAAAGAGATTTCTTCGAATAATGATTTTGGGAAGCTTGACTTTTGTAACTACATAATTTGTGAATAATTTGTTATCATTATTGCTCTACTGTAGTTTCATCAATAAAGCTTTTTTTACTTTATTTTATTTTAATTTTTTCACATTTAATTCATTTACATAACTCTATTCTTGAAAATTATTTTTTATTTTTTTTTATGGTATCAACATTTCTGGTTCAATTAAGGTTTTTGTTAGCCTGCAACACACCTTATCATAGCTCATTGCATTTATCAGGATAACTTTGCTGTTTTGATTTTTACACCATTAGTATTTTCATGCCTCTATAATATTATATTTGTTTGCAGAATTTTATTTGTAAAAATATAAAGTCAAAGTTTTACAACAAAAAAAAATTTTGGAGCACCATTTCTCTCACATTTAATTTAATGATGCTTCATTTATGATTTTTAGAATTGCATTATTTTTATGCATATTATTTTTAAAATTTGTGTTAGCAAGACATGGAATATTGTTAAGTTAATGTAATATTAACATAAACTTTACCAACCCGTGAAGCGTTAGCTCCAGTCTTTTACCGCTGGGGGCAGCACTGTTAGAGCTAATAAATGCTTTCGATTGGTGCTTACTTTTACATGCTGTTTGTTTTTAGACTAAATTAATACACATCAAGTTAGCATTTTTTCATGCTTCAAAAGTTAAGATTATATTTTTAACGTTTCATAATACTTTTAAAATTAAAGCCGGAAATAATATTGCTTTTTCCCATCCTGCAGGTCTACATTACACTGCAACAGCTATCATAACTCTGGCTTTTGGCATTGATATTTATATAATGTGAAAGTACTGTTTGC
The DNA here is from genome assembly GCA_030710605.1 of Cordylochernes scorpioides. Taxonomy (NCBI): domain Eukaryota; kingdom Metazoa; phylum Arthropoda; class Arachnida; order Pseudoscorpiones; family Chernetidae; genus Cordylochernes; species Cordylochernes scorpioides. The sequence continues at coordinate 233,562 of CP092869.1, read as the reverse complement.
TACCTTAAGCTCTGGAGAGATTATAATGTGTCTACAGATCCATCATGTGGAAATCACACCATAGTGAAAATGCATTTAGCTGGTAGCAATGTATCACATTTGTAGACATGTGGTGCGCTTACAGTAAAAGCAGTCGCTACCTACCCACCATGGTTATCATGGCCTGTACCACGCGTACTAGGGATAATTAAAAAAAAAGGAAGAAAGACCGAATACAAATAATTACATTATGTGTGGTTTCAGTTACATTTTGTCTTTATATGGCAACAATGCTGTTACTGAAACATCACACATATATATATATATTTTTTTATTTGGTCTTGCTTTTTTGGTATTTTTAAAATTGCCCTTGACTATTAGAAAATTATGCAAATTTCCTTTTTATTTTATATACCATTTTAAAAATTGTATTCTTTTGTTAAAATATCCAATTTCCCACACTTTTCTAAAACTTCAACAATAAATAATACAAAATTCTTCCGAGTTAAGGTAATTCGATATTGCAGAAATATATTACATTTATAAAAGTTGCTTAACTATTTAGATATGTAAATGCCGGATTAGGTGCCCTTTAAAATGTTTGCTCTGGCTGTTTCTTCTTGGACAGCCGAGAGTGAAGTGGACAAAGTGAAATTTTCAGGTTGTGCCGACCATTTTCCTTTATTCAAACTAATCATTAGCTCTTTTTTTTTTTTTTAAATAAAAGCCCAGTTTGGTTACTTGCACTCACTGGAGGGGTTGGACTTTTTCAAGATTCAGGGGCCATTGGGGCAATTTTTTTTTTTCAGAACAAAGTGTCTAAATCTGCATTCAATGATCCCGGGTCATGGTTTTTAAAAATTAACAGTTTAGACCACTCCTCCAAACAGCACTCTATTCATTAGATGTGTTTGTGAAATTGATCCTATATTTCAGATTTTTTCACACGCATTTTCGATATTGCTGTTTGCAATTTATCTCCATTTTGCTGAAAGAAAATTCATTACATTGAGTTTACAAACAGTTGGGGCCTCTATTCATTCATGAGTAAACCTCGCTCGAACACTACACAGGCGAAGCCGGGTCCAGTCGGGTAAAACCCGGGCGTTGCCCGGGCCACTCGGCTAGTATGCTTATATATATATACTTAACTTAAACAAATTTAACTATATAATATTTTTGGCAAATGAGTTTATTAGAAAAAACACATTTAACCCCTCCAAAAAAAAAAACAAATCTATATATACAACAGCACAAAATAATAATTAAAAAAAAAAAGTTTTTTTTTTTTTTGGTCAAATTAGAAAAATTATTTATATATCATAAAAAATTAAATTGAATATAACATATATATTTTGAACTATGAAAAACAATAAAAAATACCCTGACAAGGGCCAACAGCCAGAAACGGGTACGTGGTTGACTTTTCATGATACACTGCGTGACATTGAAAATGGAACACCAAGAAATAGTGGCCAGAAAATTATGCAAATTTCAGGGTAGACGCGCCTAACCGAGTTATGCAAATGATGTAAAATGCGCAGCACTCGTGCGCACATGGAGTAAGATATAAGGGAAGGAACTTGCAGAAAGGACAGTATTCGTGTCATTATTTCTTCAAGGAAAATCATTGTAGAAATTTTGTTCTTGTGTCAAAAGACACGTGTAATAACAGAGAATGCCAGGTCATCGTAAACGGAGGCAGTTCAAGCCGACAGACGCTTTTACGAGGGGCATGGTGATCGGACTGAAAAGGGCAGGTTGGTCCATACGTCAAATCGCAGCTGATACACACCTTGGTGCGTCCACGGTGCACCGACTGTGGAGAAGATGGTTGGAACAAGGAAATGTGACAATTTATAGGAATGTCGGTGCAACCAGATTGACGTCAGCACGTGTGGATCGGCGTATCCTTCGACAAGCAGTGGCGGCCCCACAAGCCACTTGTACCGCCATCTTGCAACATGTGAAAGACACCCTAGATCATTCCATCTCGACCAGAACCATTTCCCGTCGATTGGTGCCTAATGGCTTGCACTCATGCCGTCCGCTAAGAAGACTGTCATTGACCCCACCGAATAGGCGCCAACGTTTGGAATGGTGCCGGGCTAGATCGACGTGGATGACGGAATGGCACAGGGTCGTGTTCTCAGATGAGTCGCGTTTCTGCTTGTCCAGTGATAGTCGCCGTGTACGCGTGTGGCGTCGACGTGGAGAAAGGTCCAATCCGGCAGCAATTGTGGAACGCCCCACCGTGCGACAACCTGGAATCATGGTTTGGGGCGCAATCACGTATGATTCCAGGTCACCTTTACTTCGTATTCAGGGCACTATGACGGACAACGATACGTTGATAATGTGCTGCGACCGGTGACACTCCCCTACCTTCAGGGGGTACCCAATGCCCTTTATCAGCAGGATAACGACCGACCGCACACTGCTCGCATTAGCCAACAAGCTCTACAAGATGTATAGATGCTTCCCTGGCCACCGTACTCTCCTGATCTCTCACCAATCGAGCACGTCTGGGACATCATTGGACGCCGTTTGCATGCCTTGCCACAGCCGCGTTCAGAAGACGAACTGTGGCAAATGGTTGAGAGGGAATGGAGAGCCATCCCTCAGGACGCCATCCGTACTCTGATTGACTCTCTACCTAGACGTGTTGCTGCGTGCAATGCCGTCCGCGGTGGTCCTACTTGCTACTAAGCCGACGCCGTTCTCGCTCTGTATTATGACTATCATTTAGAAATAAATATCACTTATTGTTCGTCCCTGTCTCTCTCTGTCTGCCGAGTTTCATCACTTTCTGGCCACTATTTCTTGGTGTTCCATTTTCAATGTCACGCAGTGTATATCAAGAAATATTTAGAACAATCTAAATAAACGTTTAGTTGATTTTTAATCCACAAGATGGCGCTCGGCCATATAAAAATGATCATCTGAGCGGTCAGAAAATGTTAATTTTTTTTTTAAATAATATTTTGAACTGTACATGTCTAAAATTTTACACAAATGAATTTACTGGCAATGCGTTTCTTTTAAATATCATCAAATATTATCTCTACAGACCTTACTGCTAGCAGTAAGGTCTGTAGAGATAATATTTGATGATAGCAGTAAGGTCTGTAGAGATAATATTTGATGATAGCAGTAAGGTCTGTAGAGATAATATTTGATGATAGCAGTAAGGTCTGTAGAGATAATATTTGATGATAGCAGTAAGGTCTGTAGAGATAATATTTGATGATAGCAGTAAGGTCTGTAGAGATAATATTTGATGATAGCAGTAAGGTCTGTAGAGATAATATTTGATGATAGCAGTAAGGTCTGTAGATATAATATTTGATGATAGCAGTAAGGTCTGTAGAGATAATATTTGATGATAGCAGTAAGGTCTGTAGAGATAATATTTGATGATAGCAGTAAGGTCTGTAGAGATAATATTTGATGATAGCAGTAAGGTCTGTAGAGATAATATTTGATGATAGCAGTAAGGTCTGTAGAGATAATATTTGATGATAGCATTAAGGTCTGTAGAGATAATATTTGATGATAGCAGTAAGGTCTGTAGAGATAATATTTGATGATAGCAGTAAGGTCTGTAGAGATAATATTTGATGATAGCAGTAAGGTCTGTAGATATAATATTTGATGATAGCAGTAAGGTCTGTAGAGATAATATTTGATGATAGCAGTAAGGTCTGTAGAGATAATATTTGATGATAGCAGTAAGGTCTGTAGAGATAATATTTGATGATAGCAGTAAGGTCTGTAGAGATAATATTTGATGATAGCAGTAAGGTCTGTAGAGATAATATTTGATGATAGCAGTAAGGTCTGTAGATATAATATTTGATGATAGCAGTAAGGTCTGTAGAGATAATATTTGATGATAGCAGTAAGGTCTGTAGAGATAATATTTGATGATAGCAGTAAGGTCTGTAGATATAATATTTGATGATAGCAGTAAGGTCTGTAGAGATAATATTTGATGATAGCAGTAAGGTCTGTAGAGATAATATTTGATGATAGCAGTAAGGTCTGTAGAGATAATATTTGATGATAGCAGTAAGGTCTGTAGAGATAATATTTGATGATAGCAGTAAGGTCTGTAGAGATAATATTTGATGATAGCAGTAAGGTCTGTAGAGATAATATTTGATGATAGCAGTAAGGTCTGTAGAGATAATATTTGATGATAGCAGTAAGGTCTGTAGAGATAATATTTGATGATAGCAGTAAGGTCTGTAGAGATAATATTTGATGATAGCAGTAAGGTCTGTAGAGATAATATTTGATGATAGCAGTAAGGTCTGTAGAGATAATATTTGATGATAGCAGTAAGGTCTGTAGAGATAATATTTGATGATAGCAGTAAGGTCTGTAGAGATAATATTTGATGATAGCAGTAAGGTCTGTAGAGATAATATTTGATGATAGCAGTAAGGTCTGTAGAGATAATATTTGATGATAGCAGTAAGGTCTGTAGATATAATATTTGATGATAGCAGTAAGGTCTGTAGAGATAATATTTGATGATAGCAGTAAGGTCTGTAGAGATAATATTTGATGATAGCAGTAAGGTCTGTAGATATAATATTTGATGATAGCAGTAAGGTCTGTAGAGATAATATTTGATGATAGCAGTAAGGTCTGTAGAGATAATATTTGATGATAGCAGTAAGGTCTGTAGAGATAATATTTGATGATAGCAGTAAGGTCTGTAGAGATAATATTTGATGATAGCAGTAAGGTCTGTAGAGATAATATTTGATGATAGCAGTAAGGTCTGTAGAGATAATATTTGATGATAGCAGTAAGGTCTGTAGAGATAATATTTGATGATAGCAGTAAGGTCTGTAGAGATAATATTTGATGATAGCAGTAAGGTCTGTAGAGATAATATTTGATGATAGCAGTAAGGTCTGTAGAGATAATATTTGATGATAGCAGTAAGGTCTGTAGAGATAATATTTGATGATAGCAGTAAGGTCTGTAGAGATAATATTTGATGATAGCAGTAAGGTCTGTAGAGATAATATTTGATGATAGCAGTAAGGTCTGTAGAGATAATATTTGATGATAGCAGTAAGGTCTGTAGATATAATATTTGATGATAGCAGTAAGGTCTGTAGAGATAATATTTGATGATAGCAGTAAGGTCTGTAGAGATAATATTTGATGATAGCAGTAAGGTCTGTAGAGATAATATTTGATGATAGCAGTAAGGTCTGTAGAGATAATATTTGATGATAGCAGTAAGGTCTGTAGAGATAATATTTGATGATAGCAGTAAGGTCTGTAGATATAATATTTGATGATAGCAGTAAGGTCTGTAGAGATAATATTTGATGATAGCAGTAAGGTCTGCAAAGATAATATTTGATGATAGCAGTAAGGTATGTAGAGATAATATTTGATGATAGCAGTAAGGTCTGTAGAGATAATATTTGATGATAGCAGTAAGGTCTGTAGAGATAATATTTGATGATAGCAGTAAGGTCTGTAGAGATACTATTTGATGATATTCAAAAGAAACGCATTGCCAGTAAATTTATTTGTGTAAAATTTTAACGATAGATGGCAACTAAATTTAACTGTACATGTCTAGCCTGGATTTCACACGCCGCAGAAGTGACCAGTAAGTGATTTCTTGCCCCTACGCCGTCATTACGTTTTATGTCAGTGAAGAGCTGGTTGCAAGTGAAATAGGAAAATTTGTTAATAACTTCAAGGATATTCGAGATAGAAGCCTGAAAATTTGCATATAAGTTTTAACAGATGCAACGCTATATACTGTTGAAATTCCAGCCAGATTAGTTACGTATTATGTACGTGTATAACATATATTCATACAGTGACTTATATATATATATTATTTACATTTCATAGGATTTTATAGATAAAGAATTCTTCCTGATTTGAAATTAAACGAAAAACATGGTGAAACCATATTTTTCGTTTAATAGGATTTTATCTTTCGCATATATTTATAAATAGATACAACAACAACAAAAACCTTTATTAAGACACTATTGTGTTACATGGGGATTACCCTAAAAGGTTATATATGTACATGAGTGAGGAGGAAAAGCAATTTAGAGGAGATGGGGAGCAATCAGCCGTTGTCTGTGGAGTTGAGCACTTCTTCCCTCATTTTATCAATCACCTTGAATTTTTAAAAATATGTCTAAACAACTGTTTTATCCAACAGGAGAGTAGTAAAAATTGTATATATAGATATACCGGTATGTCCGGTATACAAATTCGCAGTAGTTCACTAATTCAAACCAAATTTCCATACATAGGTAAAAATTACGGGGAAGACGATAGGCTATTTTAAAATATATAGAAATCAATTATTAAAACTATATATTCAAATTATTCTACTTAGCTCATGAACAGCGCCCTCTATCAAAGATTAGATTAAAGTATGCTGATGCAAACAAATAGATAATGCTAATAACAAACAATTATTTTTAAAAAATCTTATCTAAATATATATCACTCGGGTAGATATGCACACGGGTCAATCCCGGGGCGAAGCCCGGGTCACCCGTCTAGTTTACAATATATCACACACAAACATTCTAAATTCGTTTAATTATAACTAAATGATATGCAAATTTCTATATATTCTATCGCCAAATACTGTTAGAATTGCACCAACAATGTATTTCTATGCTATGTATGTATATATGCATTTATGTAGAGGCGCTCAAAACAAAATTAAACTATTTCGGAAAGAAATTTTTCTGAAATGTAGTTTAGGAAATTGTGTTTTGGAATGTTGTTTTCGCGTCAACCTATTTGTTTAAAAGTCTTTTATTTCCACACGTTTTTTTATAAATATTTCCGTTTATAAGTTTAACTTTTAAATTGGAATAGTTTAACTTTAGAGACAAAATGGATATTTACGTTTGTATATTCTGTTTTGATGTTCTCCCATTTTACAATATAGTGTATAAACTATTATATAATTTGCGCCTTTAATTGTTTAAATATCTATATATATAAAAAAATCAATGTTTGTATGTTTGTTTGTTTGTATGTCCGGTATACAAATTCGCAGTAGTTCACTAATTCAAACCAAAATTTCCATACATAGGTAAAAAAATACGGGGAAGACGATAGGCTATTTTAAAAAATATATAAATCAATTATTAAAACTATATATTCAAATTATTCTACTTAGCTCACGAACAGCGCCCTCTATCAAAGATTAGATTAAATTATGCTGATGCAAACAAATAGATAATGCTAATAACAAACAATTATTTAAAAAATCTTATATAAATATATATCACTCGGGTAGATATGCACACGGGTCAATCCCGGGGCGAAGCCCGGGTCATCCGTCTAGTATATTATAAATAAAAGATTTTCTGCTGATTTTTATTATCTTGAGAATTATGCTATGGAATTATTTGCTGGTTCTTTTTAGTACTAAATTGTATTGGTGATGCAGTCGTGGCAAAAATCTTGAAAGTATAATAATAAAAACAGTTTTGATCAGTAATTGCTTTAAATGAGCTAAAGGAATATATATATAAACATAATTAGATAAAAGTACTGCCTGGCTTGAGGCGTAAGAATAAAAAAAATGAAAGACTTATTTACATAATGTACAAAAGGTTTGAGCAGGCCATCGGAAACAACAACAAACGGTTTTATATAGGGAAAGTCCCGACATCTGGTGGTAGATATAAACAGAATATTTGAATCTATGAAGTATAATTTTAAATAATATTTTATATAACTGTTTCATTTTTTATATTTATATACTCTGTAAACTTCCCTCATTGCTTATCTTTTGTTTATAATTCTTAGTTTATTCTTGTCTTGAATAAATTTATGTGAACCTGAAATTTGCCTTTCCTAATTTTACACGTGGCATTTTGGTGGAGATGCTGGGTAAATTAGGGAAAACAAACTGAATATCGCCGAGAAGACCTTGAGGCCATGGGTGCTGTGATTTACATTTTCAGAGACTGACTCCAGGATTCCACCGTCGTGTTAAAGCCAAGACTTCCCTCCAAGATGACGATGTCCCTATAGACGACGATACGACGACAAAGCCGCTTTTCACGCCGCAAGAAAAAGGACGCAAAGGTACTAGGGGAAAAAGTTCCAAGACTTCGATGGAATCCTTGGCAGAAGCACGTCAGATCCATGTCAGTATCTACAATAATTGCTAGCTGTGGGTCACAACTCCCATAGGGAAGGAACTATAGCAAAGTATTAATTATTTTATTAACTGGGTTTATATATATATATATATGTTATGAATATTTTGTTTTTGTTGTTAGATAAAGGGTTGATAAGACAGATGATCGATAAGATAAAGGGTTGAGGTGCAGTCGTGATAGGAAAAAGATAATTATTTACCGTCAAGTAGCTTTTATTTTCAATTACTTGAGGAAATATTACACATTAGTTAGTTTCACATTATATAGAATTTATAAAGTTAATCCTATATTAGTGATTTAAAAGGATAAATATGTTAACTACGCATATTTAAAACAAAACTATACAACAAAACTGAAAGTCTTTCTAAAAACGATGATAACAAAAGTAAAATTATCAATGAATAAAATATAAAATATATATATTTTTAAATATAGAAATATTTGAGTTTTTAGATCATATAATATATATATATATATATTTATACTCCGTAAATTTTCCTCGTTGCTTATCCTTTGTTTATCATTCATAGTTTGTTCTTGTCTTAAATAAATTTCTGTGAACCTGAAGTTTGTCTTCCCTAATTTTCCACGTGGCAATATTACAAAATAGATTTTCTGTTTATTTTGGAATTAGAGTTAAAAAATTATTACTTGCTGGTTGATATTGAGATTTATTGAGCATTTGCTTTGATACATAAATTTTATTTAGTATAGAAGACATATATTGGATTTAATAAAATATTTATTTACCAATATTTCGGCTGGCTGAACGCCAACCTTTATCAAGGCATTACATTTTTGTATAAACAAACTCAGCGCCGCATAACGTTATAATATCACAGTTGATATCATTTAAAATACAATTTTCCCCCACCTACTTTGTATTTTAAATGATTTCAACTTTGATATTATAACACTATGCGGCGCTGAGTTTGTGTATACAAAGATGTAATGCCTTGATAAAGGTTGGGGTTCAGCCAGCCGAAATATTGGTAGATAAATCTTTTGTTCAATCCAATATATGTCTTTTATACTATCTAATGAATCAAGTATGGATTGCTCTATTTTCAGAATGAATTTTATTATGATATTGCAATCGTGGTAGAAATAATAAAACTGTTTAAAATCATTATTTGCTAGTTTGTTTTGATTAAGCTTATAAAATACATAATAAAGGAAGAAATACCTGATTTGAAGCTTGAATAAAGAAAATGAAAGACTTATTTACATATCTAAAGAAAGATTTGAGCTGGCCAACGGGAAACGGAAATATCTTTATTTACGGGGCTGCTAACCAAAATAGATGTTTTTGAGCCTAATGGCCGCGTAAAGCTGAATATATGCAAAGCACTATGACCAGAGTGAGGAGGCTAGGAAAAACTGAAAACAAACGGCCAACGGGAAACAACAACAATAGGTTTATAAAGGGAAAATCGCGACATCTGGTGGTAGACTTAACAGAGTAATTTGATCAGGGAATTATAATTTTAAAATTAAATACAATTTTTCTATAACATATATACACTTATTGACAAAACTTAAGGTAGAGGAAAGTCTTTGATATCGCCGGTTGTATGTTATTTTTAAGAAGACAAGTCAATTTTGTTCACACTTGATTATCTCATGTATCTTCAATAAAGGTCACTGTAATATCTTTCAGTGTTATTTTCTGAATCTCGTTATACATGGTAAAAGGTAAAACTTCCGTAAGTTTTGTCCATGTGTGTATATTGGTTATCTCGTGTGTCTTAAATAAAGGTCACTGTAATATCTTTCAGAGTTATTGTCTGTATCCCGATATACATGCTGAAAGGTACAACTTCCTTAAGGTTTGTCCATAAGTGTATATTGGTTATCTCGTGTATCTTCAATAAAGGTCACTGTAATATATTTCAGAGTTATTGTCTGAATCCCGTTATACATGGTAAAAGGTGAAACTTCCTTAAGTTTTGTCCATGTGTGTATATTGGTTATCTCGTGTATCTTCAATAAAGGTCACTGCAATATCTTTCAGAGTTATTGTCTTAATCCCGATAAACATGCTAAACGGTACAACATCCTTAAGTTTTGTCCATGAGTGTATATTGGTTATCTCGTGTATCTTCAATAAAGGTCACTGCAATATCTTTCAGAGTTATTGTCTGAATCCCGTTATACATGTTAAAAGGTACAACTTCCTTAAGTTTTGTCGATGTGTGTATATTGGTTATCTCGTGTATCTTCAATAAAGGTCACTGTAATATCTTTCAGAGTTATTGTCTGAATCCCGTTATACATGGTAAAAGGTGAAACTTCCTTAAGTTTTGTCCATGTGTGTATATTGGTTATCTCGTGTATCTTCAATAAAGGTCACTATAATATCTTTCAGAGTTATTGTCTGAATCATGGGGCGGAATGCCCTAAATAAAGGCTTTTGTTGTTGTTGTTGTTGTTATTGTCTGAATCCCGATATACATGTTAAAAGGTACAACTTCCTTAAGTTTTGTCCATGAGTGTAAATTGATTATCTCGTGTGTCTTCGAAAATGTCACTGTAATATCTTTCAGAGTTATTGTCTCAATCCCGATAAGCATGCTAAACGGTACAACATCCTTAAGTTTTGTCCATGAGTGTATATTGGTTATCTCGTGTATCTTCAATAAAGGTCACTGTAATATCTTTCAGAGTTATTGTCTGAATCCCGTTATACATGTTAAAAGGTAAAACTCCTAAAGTTTTGTCCATGAGTGTATTGGTTATCTCGTGTATCTTCAATAAAGGTCACTGTAATATCTTTCAGAGTTATTGTCTGAATCCCGTTATACATGCTGAAAGGTACAACTTCCTAAAGTTGTCCATGAGTGTATATTGGTTATCTCGTGTTTTCAATAAAGGACACTGTAATATCTTTCAGAGTTATTGTCTGAATCCCGTTATACATGCTAAAAGGTACAACTTCCTTAAGGTTTGTCCATGAGTGTATATTGGTTATCTCGTGTGTCTTCAATAAATATCACTGTAATATCTTTCAGAGTTTTTGTCTGAATCCCGTTATACATGCTAAAAGGTAAAACTTAAGTTTTGTTTATGTGTGTAGATGTTCAGTTTATTCGACAGCTGATTGGTTATCTAATATCACGTGACATTAATTTGAGCTGATTTCATTAGCCAATCAGCAAGCGATATTTTTTAGATGATTAGTTAAATTGAAAAATGAATTTTATATTGGTTATAATTTTAATAATATATGTTCCTTTTTGTGGTTGACAGTCATTTTTAAAATTTTACTTATTCTATATTTATTTGAAACCGAATATGATATAAAGGTAAAATAAAGTTTACTGAGAAATACCAGCTTTCGTGTATTTTAAATGAATTGATAAATAAACAATATCCACTCATTGATTATCACAGGTTTGCGTATTTCGACAAATTACAAGAAGGCATAAGATAGTGCAACACTTTTTTACTAATTGTATAAAGTAGTTTCGGGGAGCCCTTTCTCAGTAAATTAAAACATAATTATTAAATTCTTATGTCCCTATATTTGCATAATCAAACGCTTTTCTCACAATTTTATCCGCTTCATGTCAAACCAAAAGATAACCTTTAGGACTTTTTACCTTTTTATATATCTCTTCATTGAATTCTCATATCATCTTCTGCTAGCAATAAAGTAAATTTATTGTTTAGAATTCGAGATAATCTTGATTATTGATAAACATCTGGCCAAACGTAATCTCACAATTATTTTCTTCAATAATTACAGAGAATTACAATAAAAATAATCAAGATGACCTTTAGCACTTTTTATTCTTTTTTAGATATCTCAGCATTCAATTCTCATATCATCTTCATCTTTCAAAATGATACAAAAAAAAGTAAATTTATTGTTTAGATTTTGGGAAAATCTTGATTATTGATAAACGAGGCAAAACATAATCTCGACTATCTTTTCCTCAATAATTACAAAGAATTGCAATAAAGATAACCAAGAAGAATGCTGATTCAAACACAATAAAATAACCTGCAGTATCAAAATATATATTTCAAAAAGGTTCTATACATTTTCATCAAAAATGGGTAAAAAAAACTATTTTTCTTTTGAAACTAAAAAAAACAATCACTAAAAGCATTTTAATAAATCTGTGAAACTGTAAATAACATCTGCTCAACTCCGTTACCGGAACACTATCTGTCGAGCGATTTCCCTCTCCGGGTCAAACGGTGTATTGCCGGACTGAGAATCCTCTCGGTGCTCTTTACTGATGATAGCCCCAGAATATTTAAAACAGACGGTTGGACATGCAATATTTGCGGGACAAGAATGGAGCCGGGGCTACATCACCATATACTCTCATGTATGGGCTGAAAGACGAACGAGAAGTGCTCCTCAGTGAAATAGGCCTTGAGGGACTCTCTTTGGAGCTCCTGTTGAATGAGGTGGTGAGAAACAGAGCTGGAGCGTTTGCGTTGTTCAAATTTTGGAAGACGGCTGAAGAGAAAAGGAAGCTATATACATAATCTAATTGATGTAAATAATTATATGTAAATAATCTTTGTCAGGATTAGAATGACGAATCCTGTATGGGACTTTGATTCCAGTAAAAGGCTTGTTGCTGCTGTTGTATATAGTCACAGTGTAGAAAATACTATACTATACCTACTACATATAGGTTTCTCTCTGTATTCTTAGTTCTCTTCTCTTCAATTACTCTGTAAACTGGCGAATCCTATATAGGACGAGAGGTCCTCAATAAAGGCTTTTGTTGTTGTTGTTGTTGAAACTGTAAATAGGTTTATTTATAATGTTTAAAGTTAAAAATAAAGTTAAAATATAGGAGAGATCGTTTTTGAAGACAACTCTCAGATTTATAAAATTAAACTTTAAACATTTTTAGATATAGAGAGAGAAACGATTACCTCGTATTTAAGGCAACAAAATTATCTACCACATCGTTTTAACCAGATTAAACTTGTGTAAAAAAGACATAAGAAAATAAACAAATCATTGGTAGAGGGTAAGTCCCTATTTTTTACAAGCTTTCACACTCAAAGAATAATCATTTTTGGCTTGAGATTTTATAAAATTGTACACTGTAAGCCATTTTAATATATACCCCAATACCTCGCTTTGCGTTTTTTTCGAAGTTGCGTCGCTGCTTAATTTTTACTGATTTTCACTGTGCGTCGTTAGATTTTCGAAGTTGCGTTGTTTTGGATTCGAGTCTTTAATTTTTTTAATTATTTTTTTTTCCCTAAAATATGGCAACACCTTTGTTTTTGATTGCGCCTTCACATATTTTCACTTTGCGCCGTTTCAATTTACGTCGGGTTTTTTTTTTTTTGGAACGTAACCCCGACGCAAAGCGAGGTATGGGTGTATAACACTTTGAAAAAAATGCTATATTTTATCTTATTTTGAGAAAGAAAAGGAGGTTTTATTTTTCAAATGTTGAGACACATCATTAACACAATAAAATCTTCTGGTATAAATTACAAATCTAATTTGTCAAATAACCAAAACTGTTACTATGTCTTTGAAATAATGAAATTACTAAATTTCGATCACACATTTAAAAAATATATATATATATATATAAAGGAATTTTAAATTTGGATTGAATTCGTGTAAATATATAAGAAGATAGAAAAAAGAATTATTATAGAGAATTAAGATTTTAAAAAATATCTGAAATATTAACGCCTTAGTTCAAAATAGAAAATATTCATCTTAGTCAAATTTAAATAAAAATAAATATTCATAGACACCCTAACAAAATTCAATATATCGATTTTAAATTTCCAAAAAAGGATCGCTTTTTATATCAAAAGTAAATAAAAGCAAATTTAGCTAGGCTGAAATAGAGAAAGACACTAAATATTTCATCACAGAGAGACGTCCATTAATTATTTATGATATAAAATATAACTAATAGACTATCATCATGAAATATTTTATAAAACAAATTTATTTAATGCAAAACTTTGAAAATTTAACGAGATCGGTACATTTCCAAAAATAAAAATTTTAAAAATTTACAAACGAATATTTTAAAACTATATTTGTCAGTGATATTTAAATCTATTTTACATTAAAAAATATGCATTTATTTGTTGTTTTTTCTTCGAATTTATGTTTCTTTTATTTCCATTAAACAGATCTCAAGATGGATAATTTGACTACTGACTACATAAAAATTTCTTTAATTTTTCATTCTATTGTCTTTTGTTACTAATGGTATCATTTTAGAAGTAAAAATATTTCTTTACAAAAGAGAAAAAATTAATTAATTTGTGGATATAATATCTCTCTCTCGTTTGCGATTTCTTTTTAATATTTTTTTTTACCTGAGAATAATAAATTCCATTTAATTTTGAAATTAAATGCATGGTGTAGGTAAAAATAAATGAATAAATTTTGAGGACTTTTTTTTTTCAAAGTTCAAATTGTAATTAAAAGAAAATATAAATTTGTGTATATTGTGTGATAAATTATTAATATTTTAATTAGAAAACTGTTTAAAAGAATTAGAAATATATATTGTGAGTTTTTAATATATCTAAAAGGTTTAATTTTTATATATGTAAAGGTAAATTGAATTTGAAGTAGATTTATGATAAAATCCTATATGTTTTTTTTTTGTGTTAGTCTGTGAAGTAAAAATTAATGATGATAAAACAATTCAATGGTAAAACTTCAAAAAGATTTTTATAGAGATATAATTTTTTCTAGATAATATTAATTTATAAAAGTTGACCTTTATACATATACAGCAAATTAAAACATTAAGACGCGAATGTTTTTTTTTAAATATATAAATCAAATATATACTACAGATATTTATAAAGTATTCCTGTCCTGATGTGTTTTACTGTCTTCCCATTCATAGTGATATCCCGGTCTCCCCTAATGTGTCAGATTTATAATTTTACCTCATTGTCTTTTCCCTATAATTTTTTGCATATCTTAATTGTAATCATAGTTGTATTTTTGTTTCTTTGTCTACAAGAAAATAATGTAAATATTCTGAAAAAATGTAAATATTCTATAATATTGCTTACTATACTATAAATAAGCTTGTATCTTTTCGGAATCTCTTAACTTTTTAGCCAGTAGAAGGGCGTGTGGCCCGAAAGCTCGCTCGCGTTTATTAAAAGAAACTCATCTTCCTTCGTGCTTTATTTTATTTGACTGTCCTTACTGCGATGAAAGTTTACATTTGGGTGTCTTGGATTATCAGTGGTGAACCCTCCCACAGCCCTCCAATCCAAGCCCTCTCAATATACATTTTTCATCGCAGTAAGGACAGTAGAAGTTTGAATTATATTTTTGAAAACGAACATTCGCGTCTTAATGTTTTCATTTGTTATTTAATATTTTTAAAAATAATATAGCTAAATTCCTAATTATACACCTAAATTCCATGACTCTAGATCCCTCCTATATCAGCATATACAAAATACAGGCCATTCTTTTAGCACCAAACATCCCACCATACATTACAAATACATTCACAACCAACACCAGAGACTTGTACTAGAATCCATTGAATCCCATAAACAGAACAGTATCAACCGTAAAATTGACCTCCCCGACGCTTATCATGCTCTCCTGGCCTTTATGTAATTTATATACTTAAACTCCATATCAGACATATCATATACTTCATTAATATTTCTTGCCTCCAGCTATCGATTTGCATCTCTTTATATTATCCTCTATAATTATTATTTTTTCACAAATAGTTAAATTACTCATTTGCATGCTTCTTTTCTATAGTTATGTAAATAATATGTGTATATATATTCACTACAGCCATTAGTATCGTTCAGAGTGTCGTATTTATACATTACTAGCCGAATGACCCGGGCAACGCCGTTACAATTATATATTGGCGCCGTTGGTGTCATTCTTGTATAATATATAAATGAGTTTTAAAAATTGCAAAAAAAAATGCATCGGCCGGGAATCGAACCCGGGGCGCCCGCCACTATAATATATAAATGAGTTTTAAAAATTGTAAAACAAAAAATGCATCGGCCGGGAATCGAACCCGGGGCGCCCGCGTGGCAGGCGAGCATTCTACCACTGAACCAAAAGCAAACGGTGACAGAAGTGTCTCGCGCATTGGCGGCACCAAATGATGGGGGGGGGGGGGGGGGGAGGGGCAAAGGTGGTGTGATCGTAGCCGACCAATAGGAGGGCGCCGGCAAACCGTGACAGAGGCCATGACGCTCGCAACTGTATATAGAATTGCCTGTTGAAGGGTTTTTGCCCGAAAGCTTACGTCGTCGAATAATTAAAGAAACTTGTCTTCTTTCATTTGGTAAATTCGCTAACTTCCTTAACAAATTGTAGAAGTAAACTTTTTAAGAATATAAAAACGAGACAGAGAGAGAAAGAGGAAAATATAACCGATTTAAATTGTTGCATAAAAACACACACAACCATTCATTATATATTTCGAAATAAATATATGAATTATAAGAAAGATGTATATAACTTCCAGCAATAGTTAACACAAGTCATAAAAACTTTGGTCAAGACATAAAAATGGCTTTATCTAAGACACCCTCTACCATAGCATTCCAAATGGGAAGATAGTAACCGCGGTTTAAACTAATAATACTTGAATTACTAGAAAATATTTAACTAATACACCTATATCCCCCGATTTACACGGTAGATACGTTCCTGAGAAAAACGTGTAAAAATTAAAAAATTTAAAAATTAGAAATACAGACACAGTGTGCGTGTGCAGCAAGTCAGCACATAAGCTCGATATTCCTCGTGAGATGTGTACACAGCGCATGTGTTCAATCACAGTAGCATTTAGTATAGTGCGATAAAAACAAAAAAATACTTATTTGGAAAACCGTGTAAAAGCGAAAACGTGTAAAACAAGTACCGTGTAAACCGGGGGATAGGTTTATTAGGAATAGTATTATAACATACATTTTTAAAGGCTTAAAAATGAGCCAGTTTTCGATATAGTAGTATATTCAGAAAAGAAAAAAAGGGGCATCTCCTTATCTGGCTACTGAAAGTTGATGATGGCTTGCGCCATCTATCGGAATAAAGATTTTTCCGATATTTATTCAGGAAGATGGCGCAAGCTATCAACAACCTCCAGTTTCCCAAAAAGGAGATGCTTTTTTTTTTTTCTTAATTTATGAACCATATCACAATACAATATCACATTTGTACTATTTTTTTTTCACATAGTACAATTATACTTGTAATATATGTTAAAAAATTTGTAAAAATTGAAAAAAATAGAAAAAAAGTCAGGTTTTGATATTCAAAAACAACGAAAGCATATCCTGACCGCTTATATGCAAATTTTAAATTGAAGAAAACGCCATCTAGTGTAATAAAAATCAACTAAACGTTTATTTAACTTGTTCCTGTTGATGGTGGATCTCAATAATTACTTCTCTTTATAAAATATATATTTTTTAATTGAAGGTACAAAAATAAGGAACATAATTACTAAATATATCTAAGTCTTCTTCATCTTCTTTCTTATCTCTACTCAATCCTATTAGGGTATCAAGTTGTGACCCTTGATGGTGTCTGTTTGACAACCATCATGACTGGGTGAAGTAGAATGCCTTTGTCATTAAGACTGGGAGCATTACTCAGTGGCTTAGCTCCAATTTGCAATGGCCGCCTCTGACATGAGGAACAGACGCCATGTGCAGCCGCTACTAACATGGAGTACAAACACTGCTCATCCTGTATCCCTGGATCCAGGAGCCCTTACAGGGTACTATCAGCCGGGCCAGCTGTGCCCAGGCTTTTTAGTGAGCTTGTCACTGCTCCCCCTCCTTCTTTTTCATCCGGGCTTGGGACCAGCAAAGGCGGATTTATATATCTAAGTAAATATTACAAATAAAATACCATCTCTCTAACCACACATCTATTAACTCTCACCTATATATTTTACTTAAGTGCCCAGCATTTCAAGACTACAGACTCAATAACGGTATTCTCTGTACCGATCCAAGAGAACTTATATCCAGCAGGGATTCATACATTGAATTCAATAGATTTTGTAAATTTATATCAAAGTTTTCAAATAATCTCAACTGTTAGGTATAATTGTAACTGTATGTGCTGTATATATGATTTTTTTTTTCATTTTTTCTTTATTTTGAGGTGTGTTTAAATTAAATTACCTATGTATATAGTATGCTTGTTTGAAACCAATTTAATGAATATGGTAATGCCTTGAGCATATGTTTTTGGATATATAAATCGATCCTCTCTCTCTCTTGTATTGCTTTCCTTTGGGCGCCAGTGTCCTTAGCGGGACATCACGCTTTGTATTTACAGTTGAATACACTCCGGACACTACAGATTTTAAGTCACAGATTATTACAATCATAGAATAAAAATAATATTTGATAATAACATCCAACAGTTCCGTAATATTTGGCCAACTCATATTCTTGATAAATCGATAAAGCTAACCACGTACGCGTATCGGGCTGTTGACCCTCGTTCAGTAATATATATCTTGACTATGGAAAATACCCATATTCTCATTTTCTACAAAAATAAGCGATTTTTAGAATAAAAAAGAGTGTTTTTTTTACACCAGTTATCACTCTTTTTTTCCACCATTATTTTAAAAATAATTGTAACTCTTTCTATAAGCATAATGCACGGTGGATTCTGTTTGCCACTGGACATGTGTCGGAGCTGTAGGTTGTTATTGGGTTCTGTGCTGCTTGGAGTATAGGAGCTCCATCTATGCGCTCTTCCTGTGGTGAATCTGTATAAGGTCTTAATAAAGCTGTATGTGTATGTTTGTGCTATAGATGTTTATATGTATGGTGGATTCTGTGACCACTGGACATGTGTCGGACCTGGAGGCTGTTGTTGGGTTCTGTGCTGCCTGGAGTATAAGAGCTCCATCTATGCTTCCTTGCTGTGGTAAATCTGTATAAGACCGGTGTGTGTGGTCTTAATAAAGTTACATGTATAAGTTTGCGCTATAGATGTTTTTATGCATGGTGGATTCTGTTGCCACTGGACATGTGTCGGACCTGGAGGTTGTTGGGTTCTGTGCTGCTTGGAGTATAGGAGCTACATCTATGCTTCCTTTCTTCCTGTGGTGAATCTGTATAAGACCGATGGTCTTAATAAAGCTGTATGTGTGTGAATAATATTCTTTTTTTTTTAATAATATGTAGAATGCATAGGAGTTGAGATGATGACAAATTATCTTGAAAATAAAGTATCACTTTTTAAAAAGAAATCATTCGTGATTTTTTTTATAATATCAAAAGACTCTCCTATTAAATTTACCCCAAAAAAATGGTTTTAATAGATTACTGAGAAGGAACTATAGTTTCCTATAAAATTTAATCTTTCTATAATTTGATTACGAGTTGAATTAATTCAACACACAGAATATAAATGATGATAATTGAATTATAAACCCAATAATTTAATTTATTAAATTTTTCAACGAGTTTTTTTACTAATCAACCTTTGTAGCGGATTCAAAATAAAATTATTTTAAAATGGAAAGTTTAAAGTTACTTTATTAAAACAATAATATTTAATATAATATTTACTAAAACGATCATAAAAATTTTGAAATTTTAATAATAGCGATAAATGCATTCATGGATAAAATTTAAGGAAGTTGTATCTTTTAGCATGTATATCGAGATTGAGACAATAACTCTGAAAGATATTACAGTGACCTTTATTGAAGACACATGAGATAACCAAGTGTGAACAAAATTGCCTCTGTTGTCTTAAAAACAAAATAATAATAATAATAATAGGCGACCGGCGACATTAAAGATTTTCCACTTTTTGAAGTTTTGTCTCAATGTGTGTATTTTAACTACAGGTTGAGAAAGAAAAAGACACGAATATACTTTTATATACTTGTATATACATTCATGGGGACAAAACTTAAGTAAGTAGTAAGTCTATGATGCGCCGGTTGCTGTTTTTTTTTACAGAGATAGAAGAGTCAATCTTATTTACACTTGGTTATCTCGTGTGTCTTCAATAAAGGTCACTGTAATATCTTTCAGATTTATTGTCTGAATCCCGATATACATGCTGAAAGTTACAACTTCCTTAAGTTCTGTCCATGAGTATATATTGGTTATCTCGTGTGTCTTCAATTAAGGTCACTGTAATATCTTTCAGAGTTATTGTCTGAATCCCGATATACATGCTGAAAGGTACAACTTCCTCAAGTTGTGTCCATGAGTATATATTGGTTATCTCGTGTGTCTTCAATAAAGGTCACTGTAATATCTTTCAGAATTATTGTCTGAATCCCGATATACATGCTGAAAGGTACAACTTCCTTAGGTTTTGTCCATGAGTGTATATTGGTTATCTCGTGTGTCTTCAATAAAGGTGACTGTAATATCTTTCAGATTTATTGTCTGAATCCCGATATAAATGTTAAAAGGTACAACTTCCTCAAGTTGTGTCCATGAGTATATATATTGGTTATCTTGTGTGTCTTCAATAAAAGTCACTGTAATATCTTTCAGATTTATTGTCTGAATCCCGATATACATGTTAAAAGGTACAACTTCCTTAAGTTTGTCCATTAGTGTATATTGGTTATGTCGTGTGTCTTCAATAAAAGTCACTGTAATATCTTTCAGATTTATTGTCTGAATCCCGATATACATGTTAAAAGGTACAACTTCCTTAAGTTTGTCCATTAGTGTATATTGGTTATCTCGTGTGTCTTCAATAAAAGTCACTGTAATATCTTTCAGAGTTAGTGTCTGAATCCCGATATACATGCTAAAAGTTACAAGTTCCTTAAGTTGTGTCCATGAGTGTATATTGGTTATCTCGTGTGTCTTCAATAAAGGTCACTGTAATATCTTTCAGATTTATTGTCTGAATCCCGATATACATGTTAAAAGGTACAACTTCCTTAAGTTTGTACATTAGTGTATATTGGTTATCTTGTGTGTCTTCAATAAAAGTCACTGTAATATCTTTCAGAGTTATTGTCTGAATCCCGATATACATGCTGAAAGGTCCACTTCCTTGAGTTTTGTCCATGAGTGTATATTGGTTATCTCGTATGTCTTCAATAAAGGTCACTGTAATATCTTTCAGAGTTATTGTCTCAATCCCGATATACATGCTGAAAGGTCCACTTCCTTAAGTTTTGTCCATGAGTGTATATTGGTTATCTCGTGTGTCCTCAATAAAGGTCACTGTAATATCTTTCAGTGTTATTGTCTGAATCCCGATATACATGATAAAAGGTACAACTTCCTTAAGTTTTGTCCATGAGTGTATATTGGTTATCTCGTGTGTCTTCAATAAAGATCACTGTAATATCTTTCATAACTATTGTTTGAATCCCGATATACATGCTAAAAAGTACAACTTCCTTAAGTTTTGTCCATGAGTGTATATTGGTTATCTCGTGTGTCTTCAATAAAAGTCACTGTAATATCTTTCAGATTTTTTGTCTGAATCCCGATATACATGTTAAAAGGTACAACTTCCTTAAGTTGTGTCCATGAGTGTATATTGGTTATCTCGTGTGTCTTCAATAAAGATCACTGTAATATCTTTCATAACTATTGTTTGAATCCCGATATACATGCTAAAAAGTACAAGTTCTGTAAGTTGTGTCCATGAGTGTATATATAAACAAAAGAGACATTACCTGACCGCTCACATGAGAATTTTATATCGCAGAGCGTCATCTAGTGGAACAAAAATTAACTAAACATTGAATTAGCCTGTTCCATAATATTTGGCTGACCCATAACTTGATTAATTAAGAAAAGTCAACTCCACGAAAGCGTTTCACATTCCCATAGTAGCTGTCAGGATATGCCTCTTTAATATCAAATATCAATACATGACCTTTTTTCTAGCTTTAATTTTTCTCATACACACATATCTTTAATTAAAAAGGCATATACACATATGTATTGTATATTGAATCAATAAATAATTTTTTTGTCAAATTATATTGACAAATATTTGCACGCTTATCTTATCCTATTTCTTTAGGGCGAAGAACGTTGTTTTTATCAGATAAGTAAACCGATCTCTCAAGCATTCTAATTGGACGAATGTGGCCATGTTTGTATATAAAGGGGGTTGAAGGGAATGCGTGGGAGGCCAGTGAGGTATAAAGTTTTGTGTAGAGACGCTTATAGTGTTCTCTTCGTATTTTTTTTTATTCCGTGTCTGGTGATCTCTTCGCATTCCCTGTGTAACCCCGGTCCGATTCCTACCTAAGCAGCAATAAAGAAGTGTGTGTGTGCTGTTTTTTTTTCTTTATTTTATTCAACCAATTGTAAGTTTATTTATCTCTTTTTTGTTGTTCTGCTTTTGAGTGTACGCTTTTGTGTTTTTAGTTACTATTACTTTAGGTCCTTGTCTATTGCATTTTGTGTTAACCCGTACAAAGTAACTTTTGTCATATTTACCGGTAATTCAGTTGACTGAACGCCAACCTATTTCAATGTACAACAATGTATATATGTAAACAACAAACTCAACGTTATATTGGTAAATAAATAAATTTTTGATCTAATATTTGTCTTTTTTATTAAAGATCTGTTTATGGATTTCTCTATTTATATACCTATTTATAAACGACACACTACCATACACACAATTTTATATTAAAATATAATACATTTATATATATATAAAATAAAGAAGGCATATCTCCTGACCACGAGCACATGTGCTTTTTAGATGGCAGAGCGCCATCTAGTGGAGCAAAAATAAACTAAACGTTTATTTAGCTTGCTCCGTGATAGTTGGCCAACCCAATTTCTTGATAAATCAAGAAAAGCCATCCACGATTTATCAAGAAATTTGGTTGGCCAACTATCACGGAGCAAGTTAAATAAACGTTTAGTTTATTTTTGCTCCACTAGATGGCGCTCTGCCATCTAAAAAGCACATGTGCTCGTGGTCAGGAGATGCCTTCTTTATTTTTAATATCAACACCTGACCCACTTATCTTTTATTTTTTTCTGTTGTTTTTTACATTTATATATATCTTTAAACTATTTTTACCTTAAATATAAACATACACGATAGTAACAAAAAGTTCATGAACTTTTAAAAAATATATATATATCACATTCTGCTTATAAATTTTAATATATGTAAATTTTCAATAATTATGTATATACACTGGTGTCCAAAAAATAAGAAACTTTTGTTTTTTAATGATTTTTTTAAATATACAACGCTATAAGCTGAAAAGTAATTTAATTAGGTATTTAAAGTCGTAGAATTTATTTATCGCAACCATTCGCTTCGGTAAAATTGAAAATATGCAAATTTTTGCTTGTCTTTATAAGTGTGCTATTTGGCGTGTCGTTTACCCCATCTAAGAATTGTCCAATTATAATTTTATTTAATCCTTAGTTAATTATGAGTTTGCGAAAAATTTTAGCAGATGATTTAAAATGGAGAGCTGTTGGAAGAATGGAGGCAGGGCAATCACAAGTTGAAGTAGCAAAATGGCTAAATGTGAATAAATCTGTGGTCAGCAAAATATGGAAACAGTTCATTGAGACAGGAACCATCAAAAGAAAAGAAGGTTCTGGTAGTAAAATAAAAACAGCTACCTCTGAAGACCGTTATCTGGTCGTAACTGCCAAGCGCCATAGGGAGATGACAGCTATTCAACTCTCTAATGAACTCTCAAGTGCTACTGGAACGAGAATTTCAAGACAAACTGTTTACCGAAGGCTTCACGAAGGTGCTCTTTATGCAAGACGACCAATGGTCTGTATCCCTTTAACCTCTGCTCACAGGAGAGCCCGCTTGAATTGGTGCTTGGAACATCTCGACGAGTTTTCATCTGGAGGGAGCCTGGAACCCGCTATCATCCCAGTAACATCAGGGAAATAGACAGATTTAAGGGGGCAGTCTCTTAGTCTGGGCTGACATCAGTTCTAGCAGACGCACACCCCTCCACATTTTTTCTGGGGGCACTTTAACTGCCCAAAGGTACAGGGACGAGATCCTTGAGCCCTATCTAAGACCTTATAGAGATCAAATTGGTCACAATTTAATTTTTATGGACGATAATGCTCGTCCGCATAGGGCTATGCTAGTCAATGAATATCTCCAGAGTGAGAATATTCGAAGGATGGATTGGCCAGCCAGATCTCCGGACCTGAATCCAATATAGCATGTGTGGGATGCTCTAGGGAGGCGTATTGGAGCTCGTCACCCCTCTCCCAGAACCCTCGTTGAGCTAAGAACTGCTCTATTGGAGGAGTCGGGTTTACTACCCCTGGACCTCCTCCAAAGCCTGGTAAACAGTATGAGGGCCCGCTGTGAGACCTTGATAGCTGTTAGAGGGGATTATACTCCCTATTGATATCTTATTTCTTTAAGATCTGGTACCTTAGCTTTGGGTATATTGGTAATAATTTGCATATTTCATAATTTCAAATATTTTTTAAAATTTTCATATAGGTAGTCAAATTCTCCATAGTTTAAACTATTTGTATACTAAATTTTATATTTGTTAATAAATTAGCTTTTGAGAAATTTCAATATTGGTTAAGTTTCTTATTTTTTGGACACCAGTGTATTTGTAACTATAAATAGAAGGCGCGTGATTGAAATTAAGTTAGTTAGCCAGACGGTTGGTTGTTCTCTTTTCTTTACGCAAAACAATATCATCTGCATATTGGTGTGTACGGATCATCATAGAAACGTTACATATATATATGTATTAAGGAATTATGGCTTCAGGTGTATTTTACAATCACAAGCCGCAGTGCATTATATTGTATTATAAGTTACTTTATGTATTATTTATGAATGGAAAAATACGTCCAGGGTAGCCTAGTGGACATGGCATCTGCCCGGTAAGCGGAACACTGTGGGTTCGATTCCCATCCCTGGACATTTTTATTTTTCCGTTCATCATTACTCTTCATAATTCACCCTTTCATACCTCATCCAAAAAGGTTAGAAATAGTCAATATTTCACCTTGAAATAAATTTTAATTTTTCATTGAAAAGAAACTCATGCGGTGTAACTTCAGGTGTTGTTTTACAATCACAGGCCGCAGTGCATTATATATATAGAACAACCTTTGAAAAATATAAAATCAAAATTGAAAAAATGTGTAGATAACCAACGCTCCTATTTTGAAATATTTGATGTTTAAATTACTATAGTATGAATAAATAATTTATTTTTATTAAGGTTCGGGAACTTTTTGTTTCTATCTTGTAAAATATTTTTCAAATATTTGTCCATATTTAGTGAATAAAACCTATATCAAAATATATCAATAAATGCAATTCCTAACATTTTAAAAGATTTCTAAAAAAATAAATACAATACCGTTTACACAATACCTATTTTTATGTCTATTAAATGAATAAGTTGGACAAAAAAAAGCCATGTAATTATTCGATGTGAAGATAAAAGAGAAATGAAGAAATCGGCAGTAAATTCCAACCAAAAGGTCGGGTGGTTTGATCTTCTGCAATAAAATTGATCGCTTGATCCAATAAACGGTGAGCAATTGGTCTTATTACCTGGTTGGTCAAGTGGTCAATTTGCCCTGGGCACTTTAATTAAGCATCACAGAGTGAGTGAGATGGACAAGACAATAGCTCAGTATACGAACATGTCGCTTCCTAAGCCTTAGAGATTTGTCAGTATCAATCCACCAATATATCTACATGTATAGATTACTTAATCCTATTATGTATTCCAAATTGGCTCAATAATACAAAGCTTCCTATTCGTTGTTATTACATCGCAGACGACACTTTCGCGTGTCTATTTACCACTATCTTTTGATATATTTAATTTTCACAGAATACATTAAATATTTGTAATTCATAGTAATAAATATATTTATATACCTATTTTATTTTAAATTGATTTATTTTAATGATAATGAACAAAACCTAAATTTAATATATTTTTGAAAGAATTTTCGGTCAAAGAAATTTTTGATTATTTTTGACTTATTCACATATTGGCTGTGGAATAATACAAAGAATTGTTTTAAAAAGGTGCTTTTTTGTTATAATAAGATTTTTTTTAATTGATTCAAAATCCAAAAGATGCACATAATTATCGTTTAATCTTTCTTGTATCAAATATTGTATTGTAATTTGTTGTATTCTCTACCTAACAAAAATAGCACTTGACGAACACTATAAGGTATAAACTATTTATTTCTATAAAAAAGATACTTTCACTCTCCTCTTACACTCTATATACATCTATTCATTTTACATATTTAATTTTCTATCAGAAAATTAATACATATCTACATATATGCTGCATTTTTTCTTTAAGAATAAAATTTGCATATGGAATCATTACATAATTAAAGAGAAAACATCATGCTCCAAGCATCAGGCATGAGTTTATTTTGTTAAATATTATTTATGAATCTCTAATTTTTGAGAATTAAAACGTTTCTTGAATGATTTAAACTATAACATTAGCTTGTTAAACCTAAAACGACAAAATTCTAGAATTTCTAAACTTGAAAATCTAACACTTTAACGATTTTTAATTAAAAAAAAAAAAAAAAATATTTGAATTAATAGTTATTAAGAAATCTGAAATTTAAGCTGGGAAGAAGCTTGTAGTAGAATATAGGAAAAAAATCAAACCATTTTATAAATTAACATGAGAAATATCCCAAATGCATTTTTATATTTTATCGCGTTTTAAATATCTATGAATTATTTTAAATACTCAATTAAGTATTCCTGAAAAGATTTCTTCATCAATTTATTAGTATTTAGAAGCTTTCGTATAAAAAAAGTAACTCTTCTACATACCCGAAAGCTTTGGGAATACTAATTAATTGTTGAATAAACCTTTTGATAGATACTTGATTAAGTATTTTCAAATATTCATATTGCATGACTAAAACGAAATTTACATTATATTAAATTAAATTAAAAGTATTTATATTGAAATTCATATATAAATATTGCATAAAATATAAGTAAAACTCAAGTAAAATCGAAAATATCGAGTGAAAATATTAATAAATTGCAATATGTTTATTTGAAATTGTAAAAAAACTTATATAGGCAAATTAATGTGCTCTTATAGTAATATAATAAATCATTTAAAATGTGTAAATATATTATTAATACAAAATATATTTACAAATGTGTTAAAATATTGTTTACAATAAATATATTTTTTATAAGCCAAAAGATTATAATAAATTTTCCCGCCAATTTGAGAAAAAATCGTCTGGTAAAAAAAAAAAAAGACGGCATGTGATAGTCTCCCATCGACTTTACGGACAATTGATAAGGTCATAAAGGGCAGAAGATGGCTGCCATTATTAATTGTCGTCTTGAGAAATTGGACGCCATTACTGGTATGACTAACGTACCTGCTAAACACTTCGTTTGACATTATGATTAGCCTAGTAAGGAATTAATATCATGGAGAATTTTTATGCCTATATTTATATATAGAATATAGTATAATATATTTTTAATTTTAGAAACAATTTTTATTAAATATTCGCAAAAATATTTATTACATCGTAAATTGTGTTGTAAGATTTAGGTACTTACAGCTTGTAGGAAGGCATGAGGACGTTGAGGATTATATGATAATAATCTTTATTATCCATTTAGCAAGAAAGACAAAGTTATGGTAGCGAACAGTTATTGTAATATAGAGAAGAAAGGTAAACAAACAGTTGTGATGATGATAGGTCCAGTGTGGCGCTAGCTGTCGTAGCATTCAGTTATCCAACAAATCCCCGGCATGAATGTGGAGACATCACGAGGTTGTAGCGTAACTTCTCAAATGTCGGCCTTGGTAGCGGCTTGGTCAGAATGTCCGCCTTCATGTCGCCAGTTGGGCAGTAGACCATTTTTATCACTGTCTTCTTCTGAAGATCCTTCAGGTGATGGATCTTGGTTGCGATGTGCTTGGTTCTAGAAGACACTTTTTCGGATGAACATATCTTGAGACATGATTGATTGTCTTGGTGGAAGTAGATTGGAGCTTTCTGTTCCAGTTCGAGATCCTTTAGCAAGTCGAGAAGCCATAACAGTTCTTGTGAGGCTTCAGCTGCGGAGATAAGTTCCGCTTCGGTGGACGAGAGAGATACGCAACCTTGTTTCCCAGTCATCCATGAGATGGGGTTTGAACCCAGTAGGAACAAGTTTCCGCTTAGTGATTTTCTGTCGGTGTTGTCGCTTGCCCATGTGGCATCACTGTATGCTTCCAGTGTGGGAGGTTTTTGGTTAGATATGCGTAGCTCGAGTTCTTTAGTGGTTTTTAGATATCTTACGATTCTTTTTGCTGCATTCCAGTCACAATTTCTAGGATTCTGGTTTCTGCTGCTAAGTATGCAGACTGGAGCTGCGATATCTGGTCTGGATACTACGCTTAGGTACAATAGTGAGCCTATCAGTTGTTGGTATTGGACGTTGTTTGGTAGAAGTTTTTCATCAGATATACCGGGGTATCCGCTTTCCATGGGAGTGAAAGTAGGTTTCGCTTCTTGGAGATTGTACCTTTCAACTAATTCTTGGATTTTATTCTTTTGGCTCAGAAGGAGTTCACCTTCTCTGTTCCTGGAGATTCCTATACCAATGAATTGAGTGGGGTCTCCAAGGTTCTTTATTTCGAATTCTTTTTCGAGAGTTTTTACAGTGTTTTGGATGATTATCTCGGAATCGCTTGCGAGGAGCATGTCATCCACATATAGAATCAAGTAGATGGAATGGTTTTTCTTCATTCTTGGTTAATAGGCATGGGTCTACAATGCTCTGTTTGAAGTTATTTTTAATTAGAGTGCTTGCAATTTTTGTGTTCCAAGATCTTCCAGCTTGTTTTAGACCGTAAATTGCCTTCTTTAGTTTGCAGACTTTGTTTGTTTGTTTTGTATGGAGTCCTTCTGGGAGTTCCATGTAGAGTTCTTTATCTAGGTCGCCGTGTAGGAACGCTGTCTTCACATCGAGGTGGATCACTTGCATCCCTTTGTAGACTGATGCAGCTAGGAAGGCTCTAATTGTAGAATGCTTCACAATTGGTGCAAAGGTTTCTTCGTAGTCTCGGCCAAATTTCTGATTGAACCCTTTTGCTACGAGTCTGGCTTTGTACCGCTCTATTTCTCCTTTGGAATTGAGCTTCTGTTTATAGGTCCATTTACATCCTATGATCTTTTTGTCCTTAGGTAGAGGCGTTAGTTCCCAGACATGGTTCTTCTCAAGAGAATTTAGTTCTTCGTTCATTGCTTGTAGCCATTTTTCTCTTTCTATTTTTGGTAATTGTAGGACTTCCGAGTAGCTGGTGGGTGTCGGAATGCCTTGAGCTTCAGTTTTGTACAGCATGTAGTCATTTCTTATGGGAGGTATTCCCTTTGTTGGTCTCGTGGATCTTCTTTGTGTGACCACTTGTGTTCCTGTGCTTGTACCGGGTTGAATGTAATCCTCGGTTTCTGAGTCCTCAAGGTTTTCGGATTGTGTTCCTGGTTCCTGACTTTCCTCTGCATTACCAATATGATTGGAGGAAGTTAGATCTGTACTTAGTACTTGTGGTGAAGTTGTTTTTGTGGAAGCGAGGTGAAACCCATTTTCTTTTTCTATAAATTTTACGGATCTGCTGATTGTGATGTTGTCTGTGTCGTGCAGGATTCTGTATCCTTTGCTTCGATCATCATATCCAAGAAAGATCCCTTCGATAACTTTGCTATCCAACTTGTTTCTTTTTATCTTGGGAATATAGGCGAAGGCTTTACATCCGAATCTTTTTAGATGCTTCAGACTGGGCTTCCTGTTGGTCCATAGTTCAAATGGAGTCTTGTCTGTAGCTTTCGAGGGTATTCGGTTGTGTAGGTAATTAGCTGTGGTAACCGCTTCCGCCCATAGAGATTGTGGGAGTCCTGAGTCAAACAGCATGCATCTTGTCATCTCCATTAGTGATCGATTTTTCCTTTCGGCTACTCCGTTCTGGGCTGGTGAGTAGGGGACTGTTAGCTGATGTTTGATTCCGCTTTGGTTCAGGAAATCTTCGACTTGTCGGTTTACGTACTCACGACCGTTGTCTGTCCGTATGGTTTGGATATTTTTTCCAAATTCCGTGTGTGCTGAGATGACGTAGTCTTTTATTTTTTCATAGGCTTCGTCTTTTCCTTTCAGGAGGTAGGTCTTCGTGTATCTGCTGTAGTCATCAGTGAAGGTGATGAAGTATCTCTTACCGCTGAGAGAGTTAGTTGGTAATGGACCGCAGATATCACTGTGGACAAGTTGAAGCGTTTCAGTTGCTCTGTACTCTGTCTTCTTTGGAAATGGGGTTTCGGTGAGTTTTCCTTGAATGCACTGAACGCAGTCTGTGCTGTGCGAACAGTTATTTAGACTTAGTCCTCTTGCTAGGTTCTCATTTTGAATCTTATTAATTGATTCTATATTTCTGTGTCCTAGTCTGTCGTGCCAGAGCATGAGGCAATTTTTGTTCTTGCAGTGGTTTTGTTTTGCAACATTTGCTTTGAATGTGCGAGTTTGGGGGTTGTCATCCAGGTGGAGTCGGTACATTCCATTGTCAAGTATACCGTTCGCGAGGGCTGTGTTGTCTCTTTCGATGGTACACCAATCTCTGTTGAACGTCACTTTACATCCGTTGGAGGTGGCCGCACTCACTGACAGAAGGTTGTCTGTTAGTTCCGGGATGTAGAGAACTTTTGTGAGAAGTAAGGTGTCAGTCTTTCCTTGGGGTGTGATGACTTTGATTTCTCCTTGTCCTATCCCTTTGACCTGCAGCTTATTGCCATTAGCAACCACAACATTTTGTGTTTGTTCTCTGTTAAGTGCAGTGAAGAAGCTTTCGTCGTACGCCATATGAGATGTGGCTCCAGAGTCGACGAAACAGTTGTGTACACTTGCTTCTCGTTGAGTGCAATTGAGAGCTTTTGGGTTAGGTCCTTTTATTGTTCTCTGATTTGTTGGTTGTTCTTGGGTGACACTCGACTGATTTGTGTACTTTGGTACGTTTCCTCTTCTGAAGTTTTCATATTTGTACTCTTTGTTGCTGTTGTTTCGCTTTTGATAGTGCCAACATTCTTCTTTGGAGTGGTTTGGTTTGTGGCAGAAAGAACAGGATTTCTTCTCTTTTTCTCTTCTTTGGCTTGAAGCTCTGTGGAGGCTTTTTAAGGCTTTTGATTCGGTGCTTTCGTCTTTCGAGCTTTCTACTCTGCGTGTGTGTTCATCAAGGAGTTTGTTCTTGGTGAATTCAAGCGTTAGCTCGTCATCAGGCCTTGATTCCAACATCGTGATGAGATTTGAGTAGCTCTTTGGGAGCGAGCAAAGCAGTATAGCCGTGATGTGAGAGTCCTTTAGTGTTTCGCCAATGGTTCGCAGTTTGTCAACAAGTTCCATCATGGTAGTGATGTGCTGTTGCATGTCCTTGTCTTCTTCGAGTTTTAAGCTGTATAGTTTCCTTAGCAAATAAATTTTTCCTGAGAGTGTTTTTCTTTCATAGATATTTTTAAGAGTGTCCCAGGTAGCTTTGGCTGTTAGTAGGTTTTTGACATGCACTATTTGTGAGTCGGCGATGCTTAGATTAATGATAGCTCTAGCTTTTGAGTCTTTCTTTTTCCATTCGATTTTAGGTTCATCTGGAATATTTTCGGTGACAACTTCCCAAAGATCTTCCTTTTGCAAGAGCATTTCAATTTTGAAAGACCATAGTGAGTAGTTATAGCCGTCGAGCTTATTTAGGGTTACATCGTGGCTCGGGAGCGACGCCATTTTTGCTAAGCCTTTTTTCTTTGTCTTAACTCGTTAGTAGAATTTCATGCAATACTCAGTCTCATAATCTAATTGTTGTAAGATTTAGGTACTTACAGCTTGTAGGAAGGCATGAGGACGTTGAGGATTATATGATAATAATCTTTATTATCCATTTAGCAAGAAAGACAAAGTTATGGTAGCGAACAGTTATTGTAATATAGAGAAGAAAGGTAAACAAACAGTTGTGATGATGATAGGTCCAGTGTGGCGCTAGCTGTCGTAGCATTCAGTTATCCAACAAATTGTTTTACTATTTTTATTTGGAATTGATTAAAAAAATAAATATCTGCAAAGTCAAAACTCAAAATTCTCGATTTGTAAATACGATATTAATTTCATAAGAGACTTTACATACTACAATTAAATTACATTTTGTCACACGAAATATTTTATTAATTTCAATTAATTTGCATAGATATATTTTAAATAAAACATATTAATCATATCGTACACGTTTATCTTGCTTATCTCTTCTTAAATGTAAATATGGAGTAGCTAATTTGTCGCGTAGCCGTGTGACGTCGCTAATATTTTATTTTTATATTTACATATATACCTAGTCATTTTATTACGCTACAATATGTAAGTACCTTTTGTTATAATATAAAATGTATATATTTGTTTATATTAACACATTGTTAACATTCTACTTTCTTTTTTTTTTAACTTCATCAAAGCACCAAACAATCCTAATATTTCAAAGCAGAAAATCAAATATATAAATTTAAAACATTTTAGAATATTAAGATAAGGAATATATAAGATTAATGTTTAAATATTTATTGTGTTAAATTTTGTAAATATAATAAAAATGAAACTAATTGATGCAAATATTTTTTTTATTTCTCAAAGAGTAAAATAAATAAATAGATTTCAAATTAAATCAAATGTGTTTCTACACACAAAATACGTTAATATATATTAATGATTTTGAAATAAAAAGAAAACATGTTAAATATATTTTTATTTACACAAAAGTGAATGCATATATTAAATTGCAATAAATAAATTATATGTTGAACACATGCTGGAATAAAATGACTAAAAATCTTGGTTCTTTTGATATTTTATAAAATGCTATATTAATTAAAACTTATATTTCTGTTTCACGTCGGCTGTTATAAATATAATGATAGGCTTTTCTCCATTCCCAACTGAAACACACATAACAATTTGTTAGAAAAAATTAAAATAATAATAATAGATAAATTATAGCACACAAATATATATTATATATTTATCAGAGAGAATTATCATAGATTTAACTATTTTTGTAAATATATTTATGATTATCT
Source organism: Cordylochernes scorpioides (assembly GCA_030710605.1). Lineage (NCBI taxonomy): Eukaryota > Metazoa > Arthropoda > Arachnida > Pseudoscorpiones > Chernetidae > Cordylochernes > Cordylochernes scorpioides. The sequence goes on along the minus strand of CP092869.1, from coordinate 200,299 downwards.
TTCTAACCTGAAAGGTTCAGATTCTTAATATATATTATTGTTTCTCTTTTTATTTTTGATTACTTTTTCTTGTATAATATGTTTATAACTGTTTCTGTTTAAAAAAAGGTAAATCGACGCAATAATCCCTAGCCGGGATAACGCGTTTTGTGTGTTGAAATAAATAAACAAATATTTTATTAAAAAGGCATATATTGGATCAAAATATCATTTATTTTACCAATATTTCAGTTGGCCGAACGCCAACCTTTATCAAGTTATTATAACATTTTAAAGTGTGTCAACAACAAACTCAGCGCCACATAACGTCAATAGAATTAAGTTTAAAAAATATTTTTGCTTATATATATATATATTCAATGGGGAGAAAATTTTGATATATAAATTTATATTATGGACAAAATGAATTTTGTAAAATAAGGGTGTGAATATTTTTGCGCTGAGTTTGTTGTTGACACACTTCAAAATGTTATAATAACTTGATAAAGGTTGGCGTTCAGCCAACTGAAATATTGGTAAAATAAATGATATTTTGTTCCAATATATGTCTTTTTATTTAAACATATATATACACAATAATTTTAGGCCGTGAATGATATTAACAATGAGAAAGAGAGGGAAAAAACGAGAAAAAAGAACTGTGTACAAAAGAAAGTAATGTCTGGCAATATGTACAATCAACATAATATAAATTATCAGTTTCTAAAAAGATATTTGTGTTGCTATATAATTTAAAATATATCTACAAAAGGTATTGAATTTAATATACATTTCTTTACTGGAAATAAAATACTTGGATCTGTTACAATTAAATTAGTGTCGATTATGTAGTCTCGAAAAACAGGACAATCTAGTAAAAGATGTATTGAGGTTTGTTCCTCATGTTTAACATAAAAAAAGCTATTTAAAATCACAGTTATGAAAAAGGCTTAGGCTAAGCTGGGAAGCACCTTGTAGCTGGAATCTAGTAAATATCTAACGCCATATTAGACAGTGGTTATCTTTACTTGAGAAAATTTCAAATGCTTTTTTTCCAATGCTTGATTAAAACGGATATAAAATGTATAAAATAGAACCAATTTCAAATAAAAGAAGTATATTTCTAGTTAAATTAAAATATTTATTATATAATTGCTTTATAAAATATTAAATGAAATCGAAAAATAGAAATTAAAAATGAAAATTTATATTTAAAATTATATAAAAATATTAAATGTTGTTATTAAATGAAAAATGTCATTAAAGTGTATAAAATGTTGTTCAAGGTGTAAAAGGTTGTTATTAAAGTGTAAATATTGTCTTTAAAATTCGAAAATTAATATATTAATTCTCTAAATATTATAGTTTATTTTATATATTTTATGAATATATTAAAAATACTGCATATATACTTTTATTTGTATGATATTTAATTATAAATTTAAATTAAACTATTTCAAAATTTTCATATTTAATATTTTCAAGAAACAAATAATTTCTTACTCCCACTTAAATAAAACCCATTTCAAAAAATAATTTTAAATCTAAAATTTTTTAAAAATAAAATGTTAAAGCTAATCTTATTTTTACGATATATTAATCATATTTTATTAGTAAATAAATTCACGGGGAAATGCTTCCAATATTTTAAAAGAATCGTCTGAAGAAAATTTATAGAACGCCATATTTAAAAAAAAAAATCTGCCCGGAAGGCATCTATGCAATATTTTCGTTTGAAACAACTTAACTTGGAGTAATGATTTATATGGGCTATAGAAGACATATTTTTATATAGTTTATAGTATATTGCCATCAACTTGCTATTCTAAAACGTGATCTATTCTTAGAATATCAAAATGACATTATGGGTAATATATTACCTTCTTGTTTTATATATGAGAGTGCTTCTCTATTCTTTTTATATATTTATAGATATATTTTTCAATTAAATTTATACTCATTTTATTACTACAATATACATATTTTTTGGGGTTCCTATATTTTGTTTATTTTCTTTCACACATACATATTATTAAAATATATATTTTTAAAGTTTCGTGTTAAAATAGGTATGCACTTTTTAAAAATTAAAAATGTTTATTTTGCTAATTTATTATATATATATTTATAAAATTATAATTTCTTTTTAATAATTAGGCATTTTATATAAAAATTCAAAAAAATAATTATTATTCGAAAAATTGTCAATGTATTTTATTTTGATTTTTAAAAAGGCAAATAAAAAAACAATATTTATATAAATTTAAAACAATAATATATATATATATAACTTCGGTCAAATTTCCCTGACTGGAACCGGCATCTCAGGTTATTGTTTGATAATAACTTTCTTAGAAGAGTCTGATTGAGGGGACACATCAGTGTCTTATACTTATTCACTTCAAAAATAACTTCAACATTAGAAAAAGATCCATTTTTAGATAAATAAGCATCCAAAGAGTGATTTAAAGCTCTAAATTGTATTGAATCATTATGCTTATATATGCTACACTGAAGGGTGGAATCTTAGAAATGGTATTTAAGTAAACTATGGATATAAGTTTTTTAGAACAGTATAATTACATATAAAAGCTTATTTTCTTAGTTTATTGAATACCATTTCTAAGAATCCAGCCTTGTTGTTGTTGTTGTCGTGTCTAAAGAAGAGTCTCAGATGTCTCCATACATCTCCAACACAGTAGCAGCAATATCCACTATCTTGGGTGTGTAAAGCTGCTGCTCTGGGTCTAAGTCAATTTTCTGTTGTTGTCGTGTCCAAAGAAGAGTCTCAGATGTCTCCATGCATCTCCATCACAGCAGCAGCAATATCCACTATCTTGGGTGTGTAAAGCTGCTGCTCTGTGTCTAAGTCAATTTTATGCAAGGCTACGGCCATTGCCGGGCATGAGAATATATGGGTAGGTGTTAGTTCCACACCAGGACAGTTGTTGCATGCTCTATAGGTTCTTGTGCCATATTCCAGCCGTCAGTGTAGCATATATAAGCAGAATGATCCAATACAGTATTAGAATTCTAAGAAGCGGTGTGGTAGATTAAATTGACGAAACCACAGGGAGGGTTTACCAGTGAAATATTGGAAGGGGTATATATTGATATAGGAAATAAAGGCATTTAAGCACGAATGTTTCTTTTACATACAAAAACAAACAAATTTTACTGTCCTTACTACGACTAACAAATGATGGAAGGTCCTAGCTCATTAGTGATAAACCCCTTCCAGCGGTTTTACCAATTTAATATCTATATTATTGGAGCCAAGTCGGCCTGCCACTGAGTAGTGCTCCCAGTCTTTTAATGACAAAGGCAGACGTATTCTACTTCACCCAGTCATGATGGTTGTCAAATACCATCAAGGGTCACAACTTGATACCCTAATGATTGAGTGGAGATAAGAAAGAAGAAGAAGAAGAATATCTATATGACGCGTTATTGTTTTATAATAATTGTAATGCATATTTTTATTTAAAGAAATAACACTCCATCTATATATAGCTAATGAAAACTTAAGACCCGAATGTTTCTTTCAAACTTAAGTCAAAACTTTCTACTGTCCTTACTACAATGGAAATGTATAGGGAGGGCTTGGTTCATCAGTGGTGAACCCTCCCAGCGGTTTCACCAATTTAATCTACCAGATCGCTTCTTTAGAGCTCTAATACTGTATTGGATCATTCTGATTTCATATTCTGCACTGAAGGATGGAATCTCAGAAATGGTATTTAAGCAAACTATGGATATAAGCTTTTAGGACAGTAGAATTACATATAAAAGGTTATGTCCATAGTTTATTTGGATACCATTTCTGAGAATCCACTCTTCAGTGTTGCATATAAAAGCAGAATTGTCCTATACAATATTAGATCTCTAAGAAGCGGTCTGGTAGATTAAATTGGCGAAAACGCCGGTAGAGTTCACCACTTCCACTTAAGCAAGATGTTCTATTACACATAGAAAAAAAAAACAAACTTTTACAGTTCTTACTAAGAAAAACAAATATTGAAAGTGCTTGGTTCATTTTGATTTTTAAACACGTGTAATAAAAAAAAACGTTTTTTAAATATAAATTTAAAATTTTTATTAACCTCTTCCAGCGGTTTTGCGAATTTAAAATCTATATCACGTGTTATTGCCTTATATTGATTGTAATGAATATTTTAATCTGTTTTTCATTTCTCCATTCAACCACTAATTGCCATGGTAGATAGCTTGTACCGACCTTGCTGCAGTGGAGCGTGAGTAATCGTGGTTCATCTCCCGATGGTAGCTGTAGTAACACATGAAGGCTGTCACCAACATGGCGATGAGACCCAGCATCACCCCTAGACTGATGACAATGATGACAGCGGGTGTCAACTCTCCTGTCACCCACACACATCATCATCAGCTGCATTCACCTGTAAACCTTCACATTCTTGCGGAAGAACATTGCTCGATGCAAATATTATATGTAATTCTACTGTCCTATAAGCTTATATCCATAGTTTTCCTAAATACTTTTCTAAGATTCCACCCTTCAAGGCAGCATAAATAAGCAGAATGCAAATATTATATGTAATTCTACTGTCCTAAAATCTTATATCCATAGTTTCCCTAAACACTTTTCTGAGATTCGACCCTTCAATGTAGCACATATAAGCAGAATGCAAATATTATATGTAATTCTACTGTCCTATAAGCTTATATCCATAGTTTTCCTAAATACTTTTCTGAGATTCCACCCTTCAAGGCAGCATATATAGGCAGAATGCAAATATTATATGTAATTCTACTGTCCCAAAAACTTATATCTATAGTTTTCTTAAATACCTTTCTGAGATTCCACCCTTCAAGGCAGCACATATAAGCAGAATGCAATTATTATATATAATTCGACATTTTAAAATTATCCCGCACGTGTTTCTTTAGAAAAAAAAATCGAAATTTATTTTAAGGAGAAATAACGATTATTTATAACCTTAGGATGAAGTATGAAAGTATGAATTATGAAGAGTGATGATAAATGGAAAAATAAAAGTGTCCAGGGATGGGAATCGAACCCACAGTGTTCCGCTTACCGGGCATTATATGTAATTCTACTGTCCTAAAAGCGTATATGCATAGTTTACTTAAATACTTTTCTAAGATTCCACCCTTCAAGGCAGCATATATAAGCAGAATGATTCAATACAGTATTGGAGCTTTAAAGAAGCGGTCTGGTAGATTAAAAAAAAAAAAAAATTGGCGAAACCGTTGGGAGGGTTCACCACTGATGAGCCAAGCCCTCCCAATATGTTTTCATTGCAGTAAGGACAGTAGAAGTTTGATTTATTTGTTAAAAGAATTATTCGCGTCTTAATGTTTTCATTTGCTACGTTCTTCCCCATTGGAAACATTTCTCCATTGTTTAAAAAAGTACAAAAGTGAAATTGTACTGAGATCAGGTTCTTAAATTAAGAAAAAGGCATCTCCTGATCCTTCAAGTGAAATTTGCTGATAGCTTGCGCCATCTATCGGAATAAAAAAAACTATTCGTTATTTATATTGATTTATATAAATTCTTATTTTATATTTAATATATATTTATTATATTAATATATATATTTTAACTTGTGATTATCCAAGAATGGGTATTTGGCCAATTCTGGAAGTGTTAAAAATTGACGAGTAGTTTATATTTATTCCGATAGATGGCGCAAGCAATCAGCAACTTTTAGTTGCACGGGAGATGCCTTTTTTCTTAATTTATTCAATGTGTTTTATAATATACGCTATTACTTCTATTTCTTCGATGTACCGTTATAATATCATATATCCAATGTTATACACACCATTGTTTATCCGAGCTATGTGTTTGATTGATAACTGTGCTCATTGATCTCTGATGATCCCATATTTTTGAAGCCTTCAGTGCCGGAGTTGTGCTCGGCGCTGCCTTGGTTCCCTCAAAACGGCGTGCACTAGCCCTCCTCTCCCCCGGGGCGCCCACGGCCTTGCCGTCGCCTCTCCACCCCTCCCCTTGGCCCTCCTCTGCGGCGGGTTGCTCGGAGACACCTAACTATGAGTTATGCCTTAAAAAGCTTACCGAAGCTTGTAGAAGGCACAATAATAGTATATGCTCATATCTTGGGATATCTTCTGTTTAGAATTCCATATCGATTAAGAGAAAGATACCGAAACATAATTATCTGTTTAGAGCTAAATTCTAACCATACCCAACTGATTCTTCTTCCAAAATGACTTTATTAGGTACCGCTTAACAAAAGCAACCTAGTTTATGATAATTACAACAATGAATAATATGTGAAAGTTATTCACATATTAAACAAAATGTTAACGCGGGATTCAATCCCGGTTCATGACTGTCGGGAATCAAGGGTGTTACCTACTTGTCTACTGACTTTTTACCCAACTGATATTATAACTAAAATTGCTTTTTAAAATAGTACAATATCACATTTGTACTAATTTTTCACATTGATACGCCTTCTAACGCAATTCTGGCCTTAACTACCTGTTTCATGATTTTTCAGGGTGCCTGAATGACCAGTTTTTTTGGTCGTTGAGGTACAGCTTGCACTACGCTGTCAAGGGCCAACAGCCCGAAACACGTGATTAATCAAGAATAAGGAATTAGGAAAATTCTGGAATAATTATATTTTACTTACGATTTACATATTTACTTCCGATAGATGGCGCAAGCCATCAGCAACTTTCAGTTGCCCGATAAGGTGATGCCTTTTTTTTATTGTTTAGATATATAACATTAAAAATGATCCCATTATTCAATTCTTTTATATATTATATATATGAAAATATAAATTAATATAAATAAACCTTATAACAGAGTTGTTAGAAAAGAAGATTCAAAAATTATCTTTTCAAATCTAAATATCCCCTAATAATAAATATTTATTTATTCTATGAATATTTTTCAAGAAACAGTGTATTTGACAACAATGTTATCCAGTATAATTATCAGTGCCATTAAAACATAACAAAGCCGATAGAGTAAATTACATATTCTGTTAAAACATATACGAAAACATAATTAGATATTCTTTTATTTTTAAAAACATAAACTTCATTGAGAATAAATTATAATTTTAATTAGTATAATCTTTATTAACTAAATTTAATCCGTGATTACACTATATAGATATGACTTTTAAAATTCATAGAGGGGATTATTGGCGTAAATATAATTAATTTTGTTAATACAAGGTAATATAATTATAAATATGATATTATCTCTCTATATTATTATAATAAACTTTGTATTAATCTATAAAAGTGATAAAATCCGTTAAAATATATTACTTTTATTATAATATCTGTTGCAATTATAGATTATAGATAAGAGCATATCGTTTGCTAACTTTGGTCAAATTTAAAAAAAAATATTTTCACAGATATAACATAGAATTATCGTCTGAATTTATTACGAATATAATGAGAAACAGAATAAAATGATTTTATTATTGGATTTATATAATTTATTCTATGAGGTTTGTTTTATAGAGAGAGTTATTTTACTTATTAAATTTGATAATTAATTTTTTTTCAGCCCATATTTAATCCCTATTTTGAATATTCTATATACAGTTACGAGCGTCATGCGTTCTTAATAATTTTTCATCTCTGTCACCGTTTGCTTTTTTTTTTTTTTGGAATGGCGCCCTCCTATTGGTTGGCTACGAACACGCCACCTTTGCCCCTCCTCCCCCATCATGCCTCCCCCACTCGCTTTTACGTTTTTGTAACTATTGTGTTGGAGCGGGTCGCTCCTTAAATAAATGCATATATTAGTTAATAACTAAATGGAATCCTCTCTTTCTTTTTCCCAGTAAGAGACGCCTACGGAAGCCAACAGTACATAGACAGATAAAGCACATAGGCTATAGTTATTAACTAAAATATGCATTTATTTAAGGCGCCAATTTATAATTGTAACAAATAGTATTTGAATCAAAACATTCAATCGGGTAAAACACGGGCGTTGCCCGGGTCATTCGGCTAGTATTTATATAGTCGTGCGAGTTAATAGTTAAATATGTTAGTAGATAATTCTTGCTTACTGGCCATTTTCAATGGAAAAAAAATAGTACAAATGTGAAATTAGACTGGGATATGGTGGATGAAATAAGAAAAAGGCATCTCCTTATCGTGAAACTGAATGTTGCTGATTTTTTGCGCCATCTATCGGAATAAACATCAACTATTCGTTGATTTATTAATTATTCCAGAATTTATCTTAAAATTTTACTATTATTAATGTTATTCTAGTTTTTATCTTTTATAACAATTTTAAAATATGTAAATTCGATTATATATATATATGCAGATAGGAATTGTACTTATAGAGAGAGAGAGAGAGAGAGTCAAACTCAGATATTACAAGAAAAAATCACAAGACGCCGTAATTATTTTTATTTACTTTATTAAAGGAAGCTTTCGAACAAAATCTTCTTCAATTAACTAAAACGTATACGTTAACGTAATACGTTTCAGTTAGCTAAAAAAGGGCTTACCCGAGTGAGTTACTTATGACAATTGACAATTAAACAACTTTATTGACATCTCGTCAATCTTTACCCTCAAAGGGAGTTATAAGGTAATAATAATGGAGGGAATAAAGAGAGATATTTACAATCGACGTAGCACTCTACGAGGGCACGTCCGGATCAGGAGCTTAAAGCCGCCTTGAATCTAGACAGATCCCTACCATTTGGGGAGTTCATGTTCGGAACATGTTTGATGATAATATCGAATGAGTTACTTATGGTGTGTCTTATGATTTTTTTTTTTTTGTAATTTGTCGAAATTCGCAATACTGTAATAATGAATACTCTTTTATGCAAATAATCTGTAAATATGTAAATAGGATGGAATACAATTATTATATTAGTCTATTACTAGTAGTATATTAGTCTATTATGGAGTGTGTTGATGGTTAATTAGCCTTAAAGCTGTGACCTACCAGAACCTAATATAGAAACACGACGCATGGAAACAACGAAGTGTCGTATCCAAGATTTGGTATTCATTCTGATCATTTTATGCAAATATGTACTTCTATTGGCTAACTATTATTATTAATAAAAGTATATATGGTTAATATATAAAACACGCAGTCTATATATAGGAAATAAAATCATTAAAGTATGAATGTTTCTTTCACATATAAAACAAACTTTTACTAACTGAATTACAAATGACAAATGTCTTCCTGATTTCTATAGTTCAGGAAGATTCGAAATTCAATATGCAGGTTACGTCAGAATTCCTAAAGAAGGAATCATCTCAAAGAGAACGTTTCCTACTAGGCGACATCATATCTTATCATCATTATTGGCGTATCCTTATCTTAAGTCTTAAGTCAAGATACACAGCCTAGAATGGTTCTGTTTGCCTAGACTCAAAACCTGACAAGTTGTCTCAATTTGGCCGTGTTAGATATTCACGTAGCATCCAGAACTACCTGAGAAATTATTGAGATAGTTGAAAAATAAACCCGCTTAAATAGTTCCGAATTTTGAATGTAGATGGCACGTTTATTACTTTCAATTAATTAATATTTGGCCTTGACATCTAAAATTGCTGATCAAAAGACGCACGTTTAAAAAAGAAGACATGGACCAAACCTCTCGCAGCTAGATTCCACCCATCTTCCCTAAATATACTTCTCTCAGTTACCGCAGTAAGGCGCTGGTTGCTAGTGAAATAGGGAAATCTGTTAATAACTCCATTAATAACTACAATGGTATTCGAGATAGGAGCCTGAAAATTTGCCTATAAGCTTTCCAGATTCAACTTTATATATTGTTAAAATATCAACCAGATTAGTTACGTACTGTAGACGTGTATAGCCGACATACATATATACACTGACTTATATTTAAATGTTACATAAAAACTTTAATTCATTTAAAAATTAAAATACCTAGAATAAAATACTCTATAAAGTCGACTGCCAGAGGTCGCCGCTTTTCCTATAAGAACCCATTGTTGTTTCTCATTGGCCGGCTCAAAACTTTTCGCACATATGTAAATATGTATTTTATATTTTGTTTTCTTCTTTACGCCTCAAATCAGGTATTTAATCCTTAATTAGGTTCATCAGACCAATTAAAGTGAATTGTGATTCTTTATTGTTTTATTATTTTTACCACGACTGCAATATCATAACACACACACACACATATATATATATATATATATATATTAGAAAATAAAAAAGGCATATATTGGATTTAATAAAATATTTATTTTGCCAATATTTCGGCTGGCTGAACGCCAACCTTTATCGAGGCATTACATATTTTCAGAAAAGATGAAATTTTAGAAAAGGTGTAATGCCTCGATAAAGGTTGGCGTTCAGCCAGCCGAAATATTGGCAAAATAAACATTTTATTAAATCCAATATATGCCTTTTTATTATCTAATGAATTAAATATGGATTGCTCTATTTTCAAAACAATATATATATATATATATATTAGATAATAAAAGGCATATATCGGATTTAATAAAATATTTATCCAATATATGCCTTTTATTATCTAATGAATTAAATATGGACTGCTCAATTTTAAAACTTATATATATATATATTATATAAAGAAATAAGATTTTCTGCTTGAATTTAGATCATGTTGAGGATTATGGTAATGATGATGCAGTCGTGGCAATAATAATAATAAGTCTTGATCAGAGATTGCTTTAATTGAGCTAAAAGAATATATAAAAAACATAATTTGATGAAAGAACTGCCTGGCTTAAGGAGTAACAATAAAAAAATGAAAAACTTATTTACATAATGTACAAAAGATTTGAGCCGGCCATCAGGAAAAAACAACAATGGGTTTATATAGTGAAAACGGCGACCTCTGGTGTTCGATTTAACAGAGTATTTGTATCTATGAAATTATATATTTTTTTAAATAGAATAATATTTTAATATAACATATATATATATATGATTATGGTTTGGCCTCTTATTGAATATGCTACCATATATGTAAAAGGATACTCACCTTCCTGTTCCCCATGCCTGTGTCGAGCCAAGTTGAACGGCATATCCTGGGCGGTTGCAATACCTGCGATCCCTGCAACATCCACTTCTTAGACAGACCAACAATAGTTTTTTCAAGGAAGAAAGAAAAGACTTCTGGAAAGAAAATAGCCGGAACTGTTTACTTTGTAAGGATCTCATGGATGATAATTTGGTTCACTATTTCTTCCAATGCCCTCTCTTAACAGAAAAACGTACTGAAATTTTCCCAAGCCCTAACTTTGGTCAATTTAGATACCATCGCATATGTCAACTTCTCTCTTCAGCTCTGGATGATGAACTACTGATTGTTAGATACTTTAAGTTCTGCACAGAAGCTGGGCGAATGAGAAAGAATGCAGGGCAAAGGATACTGGAGGATGACCTATCTGTAAATAGGTAACTGAATGTGAGACAAACTTTATTTTGTTGTAAATGTTTCCTCTTCCCTCTCCTCTTGTTGATGTGTAAATACGGCGAATCCTAAATGGGGCGGAATGCTCTAAATAAAGGCTTTTGTTGTTGTTGACCAACAGTAGTAGCATTATAGCCATTCATCTCTTGTCTTAGGATTCAGAAATATCTAGTGTCAAATTTCTTACACACTTTTCATTTCTCTAGCTTTAAGGCTAACATGCTCTTCAACAGGAGCAACTAGGATTATAGCTTCTAACTATACAATGTATAATACTACTCCAAGTTGTTCTTGTTGAAAGATAGGTTGACCGAAAGCTAGAGAAATACAATTATGTAAGAAACTTAACCCTGGATGCTCATGCGTGAGTGGTCAGGATATGACTTTAAAAAACATTTTAAACATATACATGTTTTATTAAGAAAAAGGCATCTACTTATCGTGCAACTGAAAGTTGCTGATGGCTTGCGCCATCTATCGGAATAAATATAAACTATTCTCGTTGATTTTTAATTATTCCAGAATTGGCCAAATACCTATTCTTGTAGAATTATGCACCTTATCCCAGTACAATATCACATTTGTACTTTTTTTTCACATTGTGTAGCGTTCTCACGCAATTATGGCCTTAACTACCCGTTTCATGATTTTTTCAGGATGCCTTAATGATCATTTTTTTGGTCGTTGAGGTACAGCTTGCACCACGCTGATGAGGGCCAACAGCCCGAAACGCGTCCGTGGTTAGCTTTTCTTGATTAATCAAGAATGGGTATTTGGCCAATTCTGGAATAATTAGAAATCAACGAGAATAGTTGATATTTATTCCGATAGATGGCGCAAGCCATCAGCAACTTTCAGTTGCACAATAAGGAGAAGCCTTTTTCTTGATTTATGCACCTTATCCCATTACAATATTACATTTGTACTTTTTTTTCATATATGTTTATAGATTTTTTTTTCAATGTCGTATTTATTGAATATATCTGATATAATATATATTTCAATATTATTGGGATTAATATATATATATAATCTAATGTTTTGGAAATAAAGCAATCCATAAATAAATCTTTAATTAAAAAGGCATATATTGGATCAAAATATCATTTATTTTAGCAATATTTCAGTTGGCTGAACGCCAAACTTTATCAAGGTGTTATAACATTTTAAAGTGTGTCAACAAGTCTAGTCAACAAGTTTGTTGTTGACATACATTAATATGTTATAATACCTTGATAAAGGTTGGCGTTCAGCCAACTGAAATATTGGTAAAATAAATGATATTTTGATCCAATATATGCCTTTTTAATTAAATAATCTAATGTTACTGGTAGATTAAACTGACGAAACCGCTGGTAGGGTTCACCACTGATGAGCCAGGCCCTTCCATTGTTTTATCATTGCAATAAAGAGAGTAGAAAATTAATTTATTTTTGAAAAGAAATATACGTGTCAAAAATATTTTAAATTTCTTATTACAGATGTCGCGTTAATGTATTATAGAAATTTAAATACAGCTATCCCCCGATTTACACGGTACCTGTTTTACACGTTTTCGCTTTTACACGGTTTTCCAAATAAGTTTTTTTTTTGTTTTTATCGCACTATACTAAAATGCGATATTCTACTCTATACTACCTATGTTGAAAAGAATATTGGGAGGCTCTGATTCATGAGGGGGGGCGAACACCTATTCAGATTTGACAGTTTAATATACACCTATCCCTCGATTTACACGTTTTTCTCAGGAACGTATCTACCGTGTAAATCGGGGGATAGGTGTATAAGTGAATTGCTCAAACATAAATATATATCATCGTCAATTATGTTAAATAATTAATTAATATTATATATATTTAAACATTCACAAATAGTTTTACAATGCTTCGTAGGTTAGTAATGTTTATTTTAAAAAGTCAAGTTTCTAAAGCGCGCAGAGAAAACCTCGAAGAGAAGAAATTCCTTAAATTAAAACAATTGATAGGAAAATTACCTTTTTAAATAGAAAATATCAAAAGATTTTTTTATAATTGAAAAAGTAAAATTTAATGAGACACTGTAATAATTTCCTCCCATTTCCAATAAATTTGTATCAGACGAAGTCATGATAATTATTCAAAATTTATATAATCCTCTATTGGTTCTTTTTAATTAAAAACGACTTAAGTATTTTTTTAGAATTAAAAATGTAAAATAATTTTATATCAAACTCAACATTTGATCTTTTTATTGTTTTTTTTTCACATGTTCGTGTATTTACGCAATTCTGGCCTTAAATACTCATTTCTTGATTTATCAAGAAACCTCTCGAACCAAATAACGTTTGGTCGTTGAGGTACAGCTTACATTACGCTGACAAAGGCCAACAGCCCGAAACGCGTTCTTGGTTAGCTTTTCTTGATTTATCAAAAGAAGATTAATATTTATTCCGATAGATGGCGCAAGCCATCAGCAAATTTCAGTTTCTCGATAAGGGGATGCCTTTTTTAAATGAAAATTTGAGCGTTCAGGATATGCCTATTTTATGTGTGTTTTTGAATTCAACACTTTTTCTATTTTCTAATTTAAAAAATATTTTTTTCAAATGTTCAGTGTATTTAGGCAATTTTTGGCCTTAAATACTCATTTCTTGATTTCTCAAGAAACCTCTGGAACCAAATAACGTTTGGTCGTTTAGGTACAGCCTTCACCACGCTGACGAGGGCGAACAGTCCGAAACGCGTTCTTTCGTGGATGACTTTTCTTGATTTATATAAAAAAATGGGTTGGTCAAATATCAGGGAACAGGCTAAAATCAATGTTTAGTTGATTTCTGTTCCACTAGATGGCGCTCTGCCTTCTGAAAAGAACATGTTCTCGTGGTCAGGAAATGCCTTTTTTGTTTTTAATACCTAACTATATTTAATATTACCATACAATGTAGAAAAGGTATGTTATAGTGATATATCAAAATTTGAAACTATTATAGACGCGTATGATTCTTTTTAAAAATAAACAGTTTCTGCTGTCATTACTGCAATGGAAAAATTAATGGGAGGTCCTGGCTTATCAGTGGTGAATTAATTTTTCCATTGCAGTAAGGACAATAGAAATTGTTTATTTTTAAAAAGAATCATACGCGTCTTTAATAGTTTCGAATTTTGATAACAGGTGGCGCGCTAATGCATCATAATATAATGATATATATAAAAAATACCATTTAGCGGGTTAGTTTTATTATAAAATTGAGTTATAAATAATTTTTACTCCAAACTTTTCAAAATACTTTAATTTCAACTTTTTAGAGACCTGCTATCGTACTTTTCATAAACAAATTTTATAAATTCCGGTCTTAAATACCCCGTTTCTTGATTTTTTTAGGATGCCTTTAAGACGAGCTTTTTTTGATCGTTGAGGTACATCTTGCATCACGTTAATGAGGGTCAACAGTCATTAATACAGTGATAAAAAAAGGGGAGGGCCTGGCTCATCAGTGGTGAACCCATTCAGTGGTTTCGCCAGTTTAAATTGCAGTAGGGGGGCAATAGAAAATTATTTTATTTAAAACTTTCGACCCGAGGGACGTGAATTCACGTTCTTGTCGACGTTTTACAGGTAAATTTGGTTAGCCGACATCCCCCCAACCTACTGATAGATAGACAAGAAGGGACAAGATCCTCATAGACGCGAATTCAGTATTTAATATTATATTTAATTTTGTAAATCGGAAAGGACGATAATTTGCATCCCTCTCGGGTTGAAAGTGTTAAAAAGAATCATACGCGTAACAAATAGTTCTTATTTCTGATAATAGAGGCCGCGTTTAATCATTTTACATATAACCCATCCAGGGTAAATGAAATAATCTATACATATGAAACATCTATCTCAGATAATCTATCTTTAAAATTATTCACTTTTCTAATTGATATTACATGAATAAATATAAGAGGCAATGTATTAAAAGAAAATGAAATTATTAAACAAAAATTAAATTATCTTATCTTTACTCAAATCAGTTAAGTGTCAGAAAAAGAAGGCAACTTTGAATAAACACTGAAGTAAAATTCAGTTTCTTCACGGCAGAAAAACAGCTGCAGGTTGGTTTAAAATGTTTTTAAACTTTCAATACTACACAAATTTATTCATCCATAGAGGCTATGCCTTAAGCAAACTTTCTTAGCCATGTGTCCTTTGTCAAAATATTTCTCAAAATATATTTATTTTACTCTATTTTTTCAATATATATATTAAAAATAAAGAGAGCATATCCTGACCACGAGCACATGTGATTTTTAGATGGCAATGCGTCATCTAGTGGAGAAAAAATAAACTAAACGTTTATTTAACTTGTTCCCTTATATTTGGCCAACCCAATTTCTTGATAAATTAAGAAAAGCCATCCACGAACGCGTTTCGCGCTGTTAGTGCTCGTCAGCGTGGAGTAGGCTGTACCACTGCGAACAAAAAGATTTTTGGTCCCAGAGGCTTCTTGAGAAACCAAGAAATGGGTATTTAAGGCCAAATTTGCGTAAATACGCTTAACACATGAAAAACAATAGAAAAAAAAAGATATGTAATGAATTAGATAGGCTAGGATATATGTTACTTTACAATTAGTAAGACTAAAAACATTTATAAAATCTAAAATTAGCTTAAAATTTCAGGTAATACATAAGCATCTTGATAAGTACAAAAACAACAAAAGCCTTTTCTTAAGACCAGAGAGAATTGTCACAGATATAACCATATTTATAAATATAAGATTGTCCCAAAATTTCGTGTTCATCCTAAAACGTTGTTTTTCTTATTGGTGAATAATATTATTACGGCGAATACATAATAATACATAATACAATTACTTTATACATAATACAAAGACATTATACATACCGGCGAATAATATTGGTATTTCAATATTTTGCAAGTGTTTACGAACTTTTGGAATAACCTTGTATATTAATGATTATTTTTTTAACCTATAATGATCAGGTTACTAATTTATCTTGTTTCTTTTTTTTTATTAATATTTTTTTCTTGTATAAAATATTTATAAATTTTTCTGTTTAAAAATGTAAATCGACGCAATTATCCCTAGCCGTAATATCGCTTTTTGTGTGTTGAAAAAAAAAATTTCGAAAATTTTCGACACTTATATCTAGACTGGTTTCAAAATCCAAGAAAAACAAACAAAATAAACAATATTTTTTTTAATAAGAGACATCTTTTGTTCTCGTCAGTGAAATATAAAGCATTTGGCAAGGCGTTAAAAATGATTCTAAGGTTACAAGGGCTTTGACAAAGACAAAATAATTTTGTCGAAACGTTGAGAAAACTTTTCTGACCGAAGTGTCTTTGTATTATGTATAAAGTAATTGTGTTATTATGTATTCGCCGTAATAATATTATTCGCCAAGTAATAAAAAAACAACGTTTTAGGAAAAACACGAAATTTTGAGACAATCTTATTGGAGACGCCGGTTATGTAAATTTCTATTTTTGCTTATTCAGCCAGAAGATTTACATATTTGTAAATATAATTGTGTATATAAGGATGTGTAAGTTTAATAAACTATTTACGAACCATGAATGCCGGCCAGACAACGTCTATCTTCAAGATAAACAATGGTTAGAAAGTATGACTAAGAAAGTATCAGGATGACCCAAAAATCTGCTTTTCTGGTCGTTGAGATACAGCTTACACTACGCTGATGAGGACCAACAGCCCGAAACGCGTACGTAACTAGCTTTTCTTGATTGAATCAAGAAAGAGTATTTAAGAAATTCTGAAATGAACGATTGATTCATATTTATTTCGATAGATGGAGCAAGCCATCAGAAACCTTTAGTTACACGGTCAGATTCTGGCGATCAGAACTGGCGTTACAAGTAGACACATAGCTATCATTGGACAATGAACCACAGAAAACCTTCTACATCTTTGACTTGTTACGTTTCTAGGTGGGTGTCGGTGGAAGGATGGTCTAAACCATTGGTTTTCAACCACTACGACCTGAGATTGAATCCTTCATTGGGCACTTTTTTTCTGATTTAAGAAAAAAATGTTCCAATGGCCCCCGATTATTGCAAAAGACCAACCCCACCAGCGAGTGCAAGTAATCAAACGGGGCTCTGGTACATTTGTAAGAAACTAAGTAGGTAATCAGCTATACACAGTCTTGTAGTTCTTCAAATTAAAGAAACTTCAGAAACGATTTACTGGCCGAAGTATCTTTAATTTGAAGATATATGAATACCGGCCAGGCAGCCTCATCTTTATGACAGTCTTGTAGGTTAAACATAACAGCTACTTACAAAAATTAAAAAAATTCTTAGACGTCGCAACTCTTTTATTTACATTAATTAAAGAAACTTTCGAGTGCAGGTTCTTCTTCAGCTAATTAATACGTATTCACTGCACCACTGCTTGCAGGAATGGAAATCTAATGCTGCACATAACTGGTACAGAGCAGGAGGAACAAGCACCGGTTCTATCCTCCCAAGAGAACAACAGTCTTTGATTTCCAGACTTAAGTCTGGTCATCTACCCTTAATGACTTTCCAGAATGGTTGCAAGGTTTACCCACTATGTACTAAGTGTCGAACAGAGCAGAAGGGACAAGCACTGGTTCTATCCTACCAAGAGAACAACAGCCTTAGATCTCCAGACTTAAGTCTGGTCATCTACGGACAATGACTTTCCAGAATGGTTGCAAGGTTTTCCCACTATGTACTAAGTGTCAGCCTGCATCCCTCAACCACATTATTGACTGTATTGACTCATTCGTTGATGTGCTCTGCTCATCCCCAGCAGACACCATCAACAAGCTATACAAGCTTGATACCCTAATATGATTGAGTGGAGATAAGAAAGAAGAAGACACATCCCCAGCAGACACCATCAACAAGCTCTACAAGCTTGATACCCTGATATGATTGAGTGGAGATAAGAAAGAAGAAGACACATCCCCAGCAGACAACATCAACAAGCTCTACAAGCTTGATACCCTGATATGATTGAGTGGAGATAAGAAAGAAGAAGACACACCCCCAGCACACAACATCCACAAGCTCTACAAGCTTGATACCCTGATATGATTGAGTGGAGATAAGAAAGAAGAAGACACATCCCCAGCACACACCATCAACAAGCTCTACAAGCTTGATACCCTGATATGATTGAGTGGAGATAAGAAAGAAGAAGACACATCCCCAACAGACACCATCAACAAGCTCTACAAGCTTGATACCCTAATATTATTGAGTGGAGATAAGAAAAAAGAAGACATATCCCCAGTACACACCATCAACAAGCTCTACAAGCTTGATACCCTATTATTATTGAGTGGAGATAAGAAAGAAGAAGAAGATGTCTTAGAGTCAACTTTTTCATTTTTTAACGATATTCCTAGCTGTAGAACTGGCGTTACAAATAGACACATAGCTATCATTGGACAATGAACCAAAGAAAACTTTATACATCTTTAACTTGTTACGTTTCTAGGTGGGGGTCGGTGGAAGGATGGTCTAAACCATTGGTTTTCGACCACTACGACCCTAGATCGATTCCCGCATTGGGCACTTTTTTTCTGATTTAAGAAAAAAATGTTCCAATGATCCCCGATTATTGCAAAAGTCCAACCCCACCAGCCAGTGCAAGTAATCAAACGAGGCTCTGGTACATTTGTAAGTGAAAAGTCGAACTGCTTTTCACATGTGTAGACATGTGATGTACTTACAGTAAAAGCAGTCGCCAACATCTACCCACCATGATTATTATGGCCTGTACCACGTGTACTTGAGATAAGCAAAATATAAAAATTAAAAATCGTTGCTAGGTATGTTTTAAACTACGATTTTTCGTCTTTATTCATGAAGAGCCGGGAACAATGAAGAATATTATGTGACAAATTCTGGAACAATATAAAAAATCAACGTTTAATTGATATATATTCCGCTAGATGGCGCAAGCTATCATCCTCGTTTCACGATATTCTTTTTGAAAATGTATTCACCTGATATCCAAGTACAATTTTTTGAGTATCGTATAATTTTTTTTCTCATATCTAATACGAAATTTTCAAAAATATCAAAATGCATCCAGTGTTCGAGATAGCAGAGCACCGTTTTTCATATATGTATGTCGTGGTCAAATGAAGAGGCGCAGCCGTTATGCCTAGCGAACAGCGCACCCGCGATGTCTGCCACTTTATTTTTTGTACCGCCTTTTATACCTGGATAAATTTACATATTTACATTTTAACACAAGCGTAACATATTTACATACTTATTCTGACGAAAATAAATTTATCTCTTGGCAATAACTATACAAATTATGACATGTATATATATAAAGGTAGAAAATTTATAATTTCCAATATACACATGATATTTATGATGGGACGTGTCATATTTTAAATATGAAGTTTAGGATTGAAATTGTTAATAAATTCTTCGTTAAGCCTAGCGTGCTTCCGCCCCCTAAATCAGCAGCACGATGACGTCATAAATCTGAAGTATCGTCTGGCAAGCTATTAAACGCCATTCATCTTGGCTAAATTTCTTCAGGTCTCGTCTGCGTTAATCGCAGCCATGACTTATTGATTGAATTACATCGAGACTCTTATTATCTTCTGGGATATTATCGTTTGGTTGGTTAAAAAGTCGTCTGCACGGTTTTTTTTTCTTTAAATTATAGTTTAGTTATAATCGTCTGCACATTTTCTTTTTTAAATTATCGTTTGTATGGTTAAAAAGTCGTCTGCGCGGTTTTTCTTTAAATTATCGTGTGGTTATAATCGTCTGTCCGTTTTTAAAATTATCGGTTGGTTATAGTTGTTCACGCGATTGTTTGATTGTAATCGTCTCATGTGTTTTCGAATTTTATTCTGGGATTTAATCGTTTGTATGATTAAAAGGTTGTCTGCACGTTTTTTTTATTTAAATTATCGTTTGGTTGATATCGTCTGTGCGTTTTTAAAATTATCGTTTGGTTGTTGTTGTATACGCGTTTAAAAAATTCGTTTGATTGTAATCGTCTCTTGTGTTTTTGAAATGACCGTTTGACTTTGGTAGGCTGTACATTTTTATAACGATCTTTTACATTTTGATATATATATATATAAGCATATCCTGACCACGCGTTTACATGAACTTTCAGATGGTAGAGAGAGAGCGCCATATAGTAGAACAAAAATCAACTAAACCATGATTTAGCCTGTTCCCTGATATTTGGTCAACCCATTTTCTTGATAAATCAAGTAGGGTCAACCACGAACGCGTTTCGGGCTGTTGACCCTCGTCAGCGTAGTGCAAACTCTACCTCTATAACCAAAAATATGTTTGGTTCCAGAGGCTTCCTGAGAAATCAAGAAATAGGTTAATGTTCTTCCGCAAATAAAATTTCATATCAAAGCTATCTTAGCAAATTAATTTTTTGAATTCAATTGCCATCTATATATGGGGGTCGGTGGAAGGCTGGTTAAACCGTTTGGTTTTCGACCACTACGACCCGGGTTCGATTCCCGCATTGGACACTTTTTTCTGTTAAAAGAATATGCTTCAATGGCCCCCGATTCTTGCAAAAGTCCAACCCCACCAGTGAGTGCAAGTAACCAAACGGGGCTCTGGCATATTTGTAAGTGCAAAGTCGAACTGCTTTCACATGTGTAGACATGTGGTGCGCTTACAGTAAAAAGCAGTCGCTAACTACCCACCATGATTATCATGGCCTGTACCGCGTGTACTAGGGATAAGCAAAAAAAAAATTGCCATCTATGGATAAAATGTACCATTAAAATTCGATGGTTGTATAAAAAGAAACACATTGCTGAAAATAATTGTAACAACAAACAACAACAAGGCTTTTATTAGGGCCCATTGCCCTGTATGGATTCGCCTTACAACAACAAAATAATACAGTAATCTTTTCTCCCTTTCCCCATGTGAACGTGAGCCTTTGTTTGAAAAGGGATTTATTTACACATCTGTTCTAAAGCTTTCCTCACTACCTCTTTTGTGTATGAATCTATTAACAATTGATCTGTAGAAATTATAGAGTTCTATTGCTATATTTTTTCTTTTCTGAAATAGTTCTCAGCGTCTTCAGTGGGTTGCTAAATCTCCAGAAGGTGTTTTTAAGAGTTTTTTCTCTTTCTTCACCTAAATATTTGCATTCTATGATATTGTGGGAGATTTCATCAGATATCGTATTTCTAAAAATCCTGCAGTGAATGTTTCCCTTTTTGATAATGAGATAGTGACTATATAATTGTAACAAAGTTGAACATGTGTTGTACGAGACCGCCATGGTGGGTAGATGATACTTCTAGTGTAAAAACATATCTACACATGTGTAGAAAACAACTCAAATTTGCATATGCAACCTGTCAGTGTCTTATTTCGTGGAAAGTATTGAGAATTCGTCAAAATTCTGTGATCATAGAAGCAAATTATAAGCTTATGTCCATAGTCTTCTCGAATACCATTTCTGAGATTCCATCCTTCAGTGCTGCGTATATAATCAGAATCGTCCAATACAGTATTAGAGCTCTGAGGAGCGGTCTGGTGGATTAAATTGGTGAAACCGCTGGGAGGGTTTACCACTGATGAGCCAAACCCTCCCAACATATTTTTTCATCGCAGTAAGGGCAGTAGAAGTTTGTATTGTGTATAAAAGAAACATTCGTGCTTTTGAGAAGCAACTTTATCAAAATGTAATCACTTATATTCATATATGTTGATTTTATATAAATATTTAGTGCTTAATTCGTGCCAGGTCTAGAGAAGCCTCATCAGACCATCTTTTGGAATGTATGGGAGCCAAGACAGGACCTATATTCCAATCTTACCAAGATTGTTTTTTTTAATAATCCTTAGTACACGTGGTACAGGCCATGATAATCATGGTGGGTAGTTAGCGACTGCTTTTACTGTAAGTGCACCACATGTCTACACATGTGAAAAGCAGTTCGACTTTGCACTTACAAATGTGTCAAAGCCCCGTTTGGTTACTTGCACTCGCTGGTGAGGTTAGACTTTTGCAAGAATCGGGGGCCATTGGAGCATTTTTTTTAATCAGAAAAAAAGTGTCCAATGCGGGAATCGAACCCGGGTCGTAGTGGTCGAAAACCAAACGGTTTAGACCATCCTTCCACCGACCTTACCAAGATTGTGAATTTGATCTATGAATTTTCAGTCTCCATGAACTTATATTAGAAAATAAATAAAGCTTCCAGGGTTAAGTTTCTTGTTCAACTTTTTATTTTCAAGCTTTCGGACTTGTCAGTCCTTCAGTGATAATCCTGTTGAAGGACTGACAAGTCCGAAAGCTTGAAAATAAAAAGTTGAACAAGAAACTTAGCCCTGGAATCTTTATTTATGTTATAATATTATAAATCAGGGAAGAACGTTTATTCATAATTAAGATTTAAATGACCTTTTATAATTATACAATGAGATAATATTTTTAAAAATGTTGAATTTTTTAGGATTACCAATTATGGAATAATTTTTTTTTCAAAGATATAATAATTATATCTTTTATTTTAATAATTATTTATTTTATTTATATCTATTCCCATCCCTGGACACTTTTATTTTTCCGTTTATCATTACTCTTCATAATTCACCCTTTCACACCTCATCCAAAAGGTTAGAAATAATCGTTATTTCTCCTTGAAATAAATTTAGATTTTTCGTTGAAAAGAAACACATGCGGGATAGTATTTCAAATATCGTTTTACAATCATAAGCCGCATTATATTATATTGTATTATATATATAATGAAAGGAATTTAGTACGAACATGTTTCTTTTATACACAATACAAATTTCCACTGTACTTACTGCCATGGAAAAATATATTGGGAGGGCTTGGTTCAACAGTGGTTAACCCTCACAGCGGTTTCGCTAATTTAATCCATCAGACCGCTTCTTAGAGCTCTAATACATCTCGAGGACCACGCCATCACCATCTCCTCAGCGGCGAAGTACACAATCTAGGTATTCTTCGTTGATCACGAAATACGTGGTGTCGCTGGAGACCTGCTGGCGATTCTCCACCTAACTCTGCAGCGGTGGTAGAGGCGCCATGTTCTTTGTACATAGTGTATATAATCCATATTATCTTTTTTTTAAATAGTGCAGACTGTGTACTTTTGTATGTATTGACTAGATGTCAATAAAATTATTTTAATTATCATTGTTTAATACTGTATTTGAGCCAAGCCCTCCCAATATATTTTTCATCGCAGTAAGGACAGTAGAAGTTTGTATTGTGTATAAAAGAAACATTCGTGCATAAATCCTTTCATTTTATATATATATAGATGGCGCGTTATTGCTTTGTGTTATTCTAATTATATTATTTTAGAATAGTTTAATAAAATGTAAAATTAAGTTGTTTTTTTTTATTGTTGGTGTATCTTATATAATTCATTTAAATAATAATAATGAAAAAAAAATTATATTATGATGCACTAACGCGCCATCTGTTATGAAAATTCGAAACTATTTTAGACGCGTCTAATATAGTTTCGAAAATAGTTTATATTTACATACATTCTAAAATTGTTAAGCCTTTTCTTAGCAGACGAAAGTACTTTAATTTCTCTTCTGCCCTTCAACGTAATATAAAATCAAACCTATAATGATGATAACTATAAACATCTATATATATATAAATGAATGTCTGTATGTTTGTTTGTTTGTATGTCCGGTATACAAATTCGCAGTAGTTCACTAATTCAAACCAAAATTTCCATACATAGGTAAAAGGAATACGGGGAAGACGATAGGCTATTTAAAAATATATATATAAATCAATTATTAAAACTATATATTCAAATTATTCTACTTAGCTCACGAACACACACACAGCGCCCTCTATGAAAGATTAGATTAAATTATGCTGATGCAAACAAATAGATAATGCTAATAACAAACAATTATTTTAAAAATCTTATCTAAATATATATCACTCGGGTAGATATGCACAGGGGTCAATCCCGGGGCGAAGCCCGGGTCGCCCGTCTAGTACTAAATAAAATAATTCATAGAATCAAAATACGAAACTATTATAGACGCGTATGATTCTTTTAAAAATAAAACAATTTCTACTGCCCTAAGATGGCGAGCTAGTGCATCTTAATATAATTCATAGAATAATAGTTTGTGACTTATAATACATAAAAATAATGGTAATCACTAAAAATCTTTGACAAAATGAAGACAATGTTGTCAAATATTGTATTTCAATTATAAGAGACTTGAACAGAATTCTCGAATCGATAAATTCGAGGTGTTCTATGATAAAAAAAAAGGGTCTGGCAATATTACAAGGGAGGCATCAAATGTACCAGCCGAGGGTAATTTTTTAGAGCAAATGACGCGTGAGATTATCTGTGGCGTTCAATAACTTTGGACTTAACGAATTTCTGCGACACTTTCTATTAAAACTTGTCTTAATTAACTTGTTCCAAAGTGGATGGATGTTCCAGCTGGTCCACTTGTTGTTCGTCTTGTTCCTAATTCAATGATTCTTCTGCGTTTGACATTATTCTGTGAATTTATTTTAAATTGATCATAGAGTAATGTTGTTGCCAGATTGCTATTGGTTAACATGAGAGATTTCATCTGAAAAATATTTTGTAGCGTTTGTATAATTTGTAAAATTTAGTGAATTCCTGTGTCTAATTTTTTTTTCAAATTAATTATAGATAAATATTCAATTTATTTTTTCTTGATTATATATATTTAGAAAAGGATTTATTCTTTTATTATTATTACAGAAGCACGAAGTCTATCAGACTATTGTGTTATATTAGAATTATTTACATATATATCTTTAATTATTTACACGATGAATTAGTAGTGATTTATAAATCTGTGTACAAATAGCTCTAAACTTGCCAGTTTTCATAAGATTGAGTATATACAGAAAGATGGCATTATGTCAAAGTACAATTTGGTTAGTTAGAGGGCAAGCCAACAAAAGATGGTGTTTCAACATCTAGACAGCATGTTGGATCATTTATAACTCTCAAGTCAAAGAGAAAACTTGGGTCCTTTGCCTGTGAAGAACAAAATAGTGTATTTATCAGGAGCAATGAAGCTTGGTACATCTCTCAGAATATATTTCTTGAACGTTGCATTAGTTTGAGAAAGATAAAATCTAAATTTTGTATTGATATATAATTTATTGAACTCATTTGAAAGGGGCTTATTTAGTGTATGCTCTGTCAGAGTATTCTTCATATTGTATCTAATTAGTGATAATTCAAGGAAAAGGAGAACTGCTTGTTCTCGATTTCTTTCATATAAGTTTATGCTAAGTCCTTTCTTATTTCTTTTCCTCTTTTTAATACTTAGTAAATGATATTACTGATTCTCTTTACTATTACTGTTATTTCTTGTATACAAGAAGACCCTGTTTGTTCTTCGAACAAAATGATACAAAAAATCTTTATTCTCGAACATTTTAGATTTCAAATATTATGTAAAAGTGATAGCAACGTTTCATAAAAGCATTCCATTCACAAAAGCAAACGATGACAGAATAGATGACTCTGATACTTGTATATAGGACACCCTATTCTTTACTAAAATAACAACTTGATGAGGGAAGAGTGTCTTTAATATAATCAAATCACAAGCTTTCGGGCATAACCGCCCATCGACAGGTGTAAAAACGAGACGGTTATGCCCGAAAGATTGTGATTTGATTATATTAAAGACACTCTTTCCTCATCAAGTTGTTCTTTTAGTAAAGTTAGTGAAGGGATTATTGATTCAACACCCTATTATACTCGGAGAATCTATATAAAGGGCCACTAGCCCGACACGCGTAAGTGGTTAACTTTTTTTTTTGATTTATTAAGAAATTGGGTTAGCGAAATATCAAGAAACAAGTTAAAAAAGCGTTTAGTTTATTTTTATTCCATTAGATGGTGCTTTGTCATCGAAATGCTTATATGAGCGTGGTCAGGATATGCCTTTTTTTATGTTTTTAATAGAAAAAATGGCGTCAAAAATGTGTTTATATAGCGTTAAGAATGTGTTTATAATTTTTATCGACAGATGGCGCTGAGTTTAATGAAGAGATAGCCTTACTATTCTATATACAGTTACGAGCGTCATTCTTCATCTCTGTCACCGTTTGCTTTTTTTTTTTTTTGGAATGGCGTCCTCTTATTGGTTGGCTACGGTCACGCCACCTTTGCCCCCCCCCCCCCCCCCCCCACCACTCGCTATTTCGTCTTTGTAACTATTGTGTTGGAGCGGGTCGCTCCCTAAATAAATGCATATATTAGATAATAACCAAATGGAATCCTCTCTTTCTTTTTCCCAGTAAGAGACGCCTACGGAAGCCAACAGTACATAGACAGATAAAGCACATAGGCTATAGTTATTAACTAACATATGCAATTATATAAGGCGCCAATTTATAATTGTAACAAATAGTATTTGAATCAAAACATTCAATCGGGTAAAACACGGGCTTTGCCCAAGTCATTCGGCTAGTTTATTATATACAGCAGTCAGAGAGCTAACCCCCATGTAGAGCTGATAAGATCCGATTTACACTCCAGGAGCCCGGGTTGCCTCTATTTTCTCTCTGATAAGATGTGATAAGCAGGTTATATCCCCTCGGTTCCATTTCTACTCTAGAGGGAAACTAGGGTTTATAGGAAAAGATAGATAGCTTTAATAAGAAATTCATCTACAATCAATCTTCTAATAAATAAAAGTCAATGTCTGTTTCGCGATAAACTCAAAAACTACTGAACCAATTGGTACCAAATTTTGCATGTCGCTTTTTAGAAACCTTTTATATCATTTATATTCTTTCTGTTCCCTCTAAAATATATATATTAATCTCTATTTTAAATTATAAAAAATGGGGCATGAACTATAGACTTATTGGAATATATTTTTACAACAATGGTGTGGAGAGAAGTCAAGCTTATGCGATTTTTTAGGAAGTCAGACGAACTCATCTGTTCGTTGTAATGAAGTCAAACGAACTCATTCGATCGTTGTAATGAACTCAGACGAACTCATCTGATGGTCGTAATGAAGTCAAACGAACTCATTCGATCGTTGTAATGAAGTCAGACGAACTCATCTGTTCGTTGTAATGAAGTCAGACGAACTCATCTGTTCGTTGTAATGAAGTCAGACGAACTCATCTGTTCGTTGTAATGAAGTCAGACGAACTCATCTGTTCGTTGTAATGAAGTCAGACGAACTCATCTGTTCGTTCTAATGAAGTCAGACGAACTCATCTGTTCGTTGTAATGAAGTCAGACGAACTCATCTGTTCGTTGTAATGAAGTCAGACGAACTCATCTGTTTGTTGTAATGAAGTCAGACGAACTCATCTGTTTGTTGTAATGAAGTCAAACGAACTCATCTGTTCGTTGTAATGAAGTCAGACGAACTCATCTGTTCGTTGTAATGAAGTCAGACGAACTCATCTGATCGTTGTAATGAAGTCAGACGAACTCATCTGTTTGTTGTAATGAACTCAGACGAACTCATTTGATCGTCGTAATGAAGTCAGACGAACCTATCGAATCGTTGTAATGAAGTCAGACGAACTCATCTGTTCGTTGTAATGAACTCAGACGAACTCATCTGATCGTCGTAATGAAGTCAGACGAACTTATCCAATCGTTGTAATGAAGTCAGACGAACTCATCTGTTCGTTGTAATGAAGTCAGACGAACTCATCTGTTCGTTGTAATGAAGTCAGACGAACTCATCTGTTTGTTGTAATGAAGTCAGACGAACTCATCCGATCGTCTTAATGAAGTCAAACGAACTCATCCGATCGTCTTAATGAAGTCAGACGAACTCATCCGATCGTCTTAATGAAGTCAAACGAACTCATCCGATCGTCTTAATGAAGTCAGACAAACTCATCCGATCGTCTTAATGAAGTCAGACGAACTCATCCAATCGTCTTAATGAAGTCAGACGAACTCATATGTACGTTGTAATGAAGTCAGACGAACTCATCCGATCGTTGTAATAAAGTCAGACGAACTCATCCGATCGTTGTAATGAAGTCAGACGAACTCATCCGATCGTTGTAATGAAGTCAGACGAACTCATCCGATCGTTGTAATGAAGTCAAACGAACTCATCCGATCGTTGTAATGAAGTCAGACGAACTTTTCCTATCGTCGTAATGAAGTCAGACGAACTCATCCAATCGTTGTAATGAAGTCAGACGAACTCATCTGTTTGTTGTAATGAAGTCAGACGAACTCATCTGTTCGTTGTAATGAAGTCAGACGAACTCATCTGTTCGTTGTAATGAAGTCAGACGAACTCATCTGTTCGTTGTAATGAACTCAGACGAACTCATCTGTTCGTCTGACTTCATTACAACGAACAGATGAGTTCGTCTGACTTCATGATGAGTTGTAATGTTCGTTGTTGTAATGAAGTCAGACGAACTCATCTGTTTGTTGTAATGAAGTCAGACGAACTCATCCGATCGTCGAAGGGAGAACTTAGATTAACTAAATCAATCGTTGAGAGAGAAAAAAAAAGTCAAATGAACGATCCAACCGTTTAGAGCAAGCCATAGAATTTCATTTAAGTGTTTGAAGGAAGTTAAAGTAACTGATTTAATTGTTAACACAAGGTAATAAGACCAAATCCAAATACATAAATAAATAGTGTGTGACGTTTCGATAACAGCACTGTTACCAAAACATCACACACTATTTATTTATTTGGATTTGGTCTTATTACCTTGTGTTTATAATTTATAATCCAAATTGTGCCTTATCATGATTCAATTGTTGATGGTTGATAGCCAGATTGGCAATAGAAAAACATTGAATGATAATTGATACCATTGATAAGAAAAATGACAAATTCGTTCAATAATTGATAGACAAAAGTCATACGAGGTCATATAAGCGATGTACTATAATGTCATAGAACCAATTCAATTGTTGGGATAGAGTAAGAAGAACTGATTGATTTCTTAAGAAAATAATCAAAATAACTTATTTGAACTTTAGAAACAATCAAAATAACTGATTCACATACAAATCCTTGGGGAAAAAATCAAATTAACTCTGATTCAATTCTTATAAAATATTCAGAAGAACTGATGCATTTCTTGAAAAACAAGCAAAATAACTGATTTATTCATTAAAAGACAATCAAAATAACTTATTAAATCCTCGGAAACATTCAAAATAACTGAATCACATACAAATTTCTGGAAAATAGATCAAAATAACTCTGAATTCTTCCGTGGAAAATATTCAAATGTAATTATTCATTTCTTGGAAAACAATCAAAATAACTGATTTATTTATTTAGAAAACAATTAAAATAACTTATTTAATGATTAGAAAAAAAATCAAAATAACTGATTCATTCCTTGGAAGATATTCAAAAGAAATTATTCATTTCTTGAAAAGCAATCCAAATAACTGACTCAATCCTTTGAAAACATTCAAGTTAACTGATTCAAATACTTGGAAAACGATTAATATAGCTGATATATTTCATAAGAAAAAAAAAAATCGAAATTTATAACTGATTAAATTCTGGAAAAACAATCGAAATAATTATGAATCTCTATTTTTATTAAAAAATCAGAATAACAAAGATCAAAATACCTGATTTTAAATCCTTGGAAAACAATCAAAATAACTTATTTTATTTCTTGAAAAAAAAACAATCGAAATAACTGATTCAATCCTTGAAAGAGATTCAGACGAATGGATTGAAGTGTTCGTATTCTCCAGGTAAATCCTTTTAACTAATTTTATGGAAGAAAGTCAAATAATATAAATATAGGGTCGTCTTTTCAGTCAAAATAGACGTCAAAACTAGACGCTATCTATTGACCGTCGTCGCAAACTAGCGGCCTCGGGTCGGTGACAAAGCCAGAACACCAGCTTTAGCAAACTGAGAAGCGTCCACCTAGAGACCATGGTTTCGGGCTAATGGCCCTCGTCAGCCTAGGGCGAACTTTATTCCATGAGATCCACACGGGATCTAATGGAATCTTCACAATCTACCAAAGAGGTGTTCAGCTGGTAAGGTGGCTAGGCCAAATATATGGACAAAAGCTATTTTAAAGATGGCGCTTAGTTTCAGCGTCTATTTTGCCGAGAGAGGTGACCTTTATTCTTATAAATCAGTTTCCTACCGGAAAAATTTCCATCTATATTTTAGCCATAGATTTTACCCAGCCACTTTGCCAGCTAAACACCTTTTTGGTAGATTGGGAAGAATTCCATTTGATACCATCATGACTGTGTGAAGTAGATACCTCTCAAGCTTTACAAGCTTGAACCCCTAATATGATTGAGTGGAGATAAGAAAGAAGACATTTGATACCTTGTGGAACTCATGGTATAAATCCGCCCTAGACTGACAAGGGCCATTAGCCATAAACCATGGTCTCTAGGTGGACGTTTCTGGGTTTTCCAAAGCTGGTGTTGTGGCTTTGTCACCGACCTGAGTCATCTAGTTTGAGAAGACGGTCAATAGATGGCACATAGTTTTTAACGTCTATTTTGGCGGTGGAGGTGACTTTTATTCTTATTGATAAATTTCCTCCTGAAAAAATTTTCATCTAAATATATTATTATATTGAAGAAGGACTAAAAGTTTACGGTGACGAGTTTCTTCTATTTGTTCTGTATAATCGGCAAGCTTTCGGACTTTGACGTCCTTCAACAGGCTATCAGGAATTGTTTAATATATGAATAACCTTCACATATTATTCATTGTTGCAAATATCATAAACTAGGTTGGGGGTTGGTGGAAGGCTGGTTAAACCGTTTGGTTTTCGACCACTATGACCCGGGTTCGATTCCCGCATTGGACACTTTTTTTTTCTGTTTAAAAAAAAAAAAATGCTCCAATGGCCCCCGATTCTTGCAAAAGTCCAACCCCACCAGCGAGTGCAAGTAACCAAACAGGGCTCTGGCACATTTGTAAGTGCAAAGTCGAACTGCTTTGGTGACATGTGGCGCACTTACAGTAAAAGTAGTCGCTAACTACCCACCATGATTATCATGGCCTGTACCACGTGTACTAGGGATAAGCAAAAAAAAAAAAAAGGTTGTTCTTTTTGAGCGGTACCTAATAAAGTGATTTTGGAACAAGGATAATAATAACATTGGTTATTACTGGTACAATTACCATTACAGCCTGCACCACGCTGATGAGGACCAACAGCCCGAAACGCGTCCGTGGTTAGTTTTTATGTTTTTTTTTTTGTTTAATCAAGAGTGTGTATTTGGCTCCAATTCTGGAATAATTAAATTAAATGAATAGTTGATGTTTATTCCGATAGATGGCGCAAACCATCAGCAACTTTCAGTTGCACGATAAGGAGATGTCTTTTTCTTAATTATTACTATTATTCCTGCATGTAACCTACATTTCTGTTATCAAAATTCGAAACTATTTTAAACGCGCAAGATTCTTTTTGAAATTAAACAATTTCTACTGCCCTTACAGCAATGGAAAAATTTCTTTGTGTGATTGGAGAATCAATATAAGACTTTTTTTTTTTTTTTGCTTATCCCTAGTACACATGGTACAGGCCATGATAATCATGGTAGAAATAAGCGACTGCTTTTATTGTAAGTGCACCACATGTCTACACATGTTAAAAGCAGTTCGACTTTGCACTTACAAATGTGCCAGAGCCCCGTTTGGTTACTTGCACTCGCTGGTGGGTTTGAACTCGGGTCGCAGCGGTCGAAAACCAACGTTTAGACCATCCTTCTACCGACCCCCCTTTATATAAGACTAAAAGCTCTTAATAAAGCTTTTTGTAGTTGTTGATTTTCCTCCTTTGTATGTCGTAGTTAGGTAGGAATTGTAAGTATGAAAGAATAGAGAGGTACTGTAAATGGAACGCTACACAGGAAGTCTGCTTAAATGCACAGGTGTCACAATATTACTTATCAGACGACCCCGGTTCCCCAATATTGACATTATGATACGGTCGGTCTGTTGACCGGGGGTTACCAACTGGTCATTTCCCTCGGGTACAGCCATCCTGACGAAGACCAACAGCCCGAAACCCGTACCTAAATGACTTTTTTTTTATTTGGGAATTTTTCTTGGAGGATATTGATCAATAAAAATATAGTCAACTCTTACGTCAAAATAGATGTTGAAACTAGACGCCATTTATTGACTGCAAACTTGCGGATTCGAAACTGTGATTTTTTTTATTTTTGCGAAAAAAATTCCACTAATGACTGACGAGGGCCATTAGCCTGAAACCATGGTCTCTAGGTGAACGTTTCTAATTTTTCCAAAGCTGGTGTTGTGGCTTTGTCACCGACCCGAGGCCGCTAATTTGCGAAATATAGTTTTGACGTCTTTTTAACGGGAGAGGTGACCTTTATTTTTATAGATTTTATTTATATATATAAAAAATAAAGAGGGTTTGGGGGGGGGGGGAGGCCAATATAATGAATTAAACTTTAAAATCAGCTGATATTTATTCCGATAGATGGCGCTCTACTATCAAAAAAAATGCTTATTTGAGATATTAGGATATGCCTTTTTTTTTTCATTTTTAGAATGCAGGGGGGTTTAATGTATGTTTATTATTTTTATGGATATAAAGAATAATATAAATAATTGGTGTGATCAAAAATTAATTTAAAAAAAATAGATCAAATATTCATAGAAGTCAGGTATATACCAGATCTTGTTGGAACAAGGTTAGTTGTCAACTTCCAGAGGTGTTCCTTGGAAAAACCAATTCTCCAGGGGAACGGAATATGTTAGTTCAACAGAGACAACACCTTGTCTATATTTATGATATGACAATGGGGTAGGTGGAAGGATGGTCTAAACCGTTGGTTTTCGACCGCTACGACCCAGGTTCGATTCCCGCATTGGGCACTTTTTTTATGTTAAAAAAAAAAAGGCTTCAACGGTCCCCCGATTCATACAAAAGTCCAACCCCACCAGCGAATGCAAGTAACCAAACGGATCTCTGGGACATTTGTAAATGCAAAGTCGAACTGCTTTTCACATGCGTAGACATGTGGTGAACTTACAGTAAAAGCAGTCGCCTACTTCTACCCACCAGAGTGGTACAGCTTACTACACGCTGACGAGCGCCAAAAAGCGCGAAACGCGTTCGTGGATGGCTTTTCTTGATTTATCAAGAAATTGGGTTGGCCAAATATCAGGGAACAGGCTAAATCAATGTTTAGTTGATTTCTGTTCCATCAGATGGCGCTCTGCCTTCTGTAAAGCACATGTGCTCCTGGTCAGGATACTTCTACCCACCATGATTATCTTGGACTGTACCACGTTTACTAGGGATAACCTAAAAAAATAAATAAATGATATGACAAGGTCAATATTTCGCCATTATGTTCTCGTTTTTTATTATTCAAGGTATTTATTGCCATGTTGTAAAATTCCCTTAAGAATAATTGATAATACAGATCTGTAGATAATAAAAAAGGCATATATTGAATTGAATTAAAGATTTATTTTCCAATATTTCGGTTAGCTGAAGGCCAACCTTTATCAAGGTATTACATTTTTGTATGAACTTTATACAATAAAGGTGCTGAGTTTGTGTATACAAAAATGTAATACCTTGACAAAGGTTGGCTTTCAGCCAACCGAAATATTGGCAAATACATTTTTTATTCAATCCAATATATGTATTTTTATTATCTAATGATTTAAATATGGATTGCTCTATTTTCAATATAGATTTGTATATTAAGCTTAAAATAACTGTTTGTTCTCGATTGCTAGTATATAAGTTTATGTCAAGTCCTTTATTTCTTCTTTCCCCCTCTCTATTTGTGATACATTGTAAATAACATTGCTGATTATTGTTACTATTACTGTTATTCTTGTATACACCCTTTTCTATTTGGAGAATCTGTATAAGACCAAAAGGTCTTAATATAGCTTTTTGTTGTTAAGGTTAAAATATTCTAAGGTTATTAATTTATTTACATAATTTTTAGATTGTATTGATTTACATAAGTTTTGAATTATGACATAGCTATATAAATGCATGTAAATATAATTTTAGGGTAGACCGTTGTTAAAGAGAATAAAGTTTGTTCCCGTTTACCTCTCCTAGTGCCTATTTTGCAACGCGACAATATCAGGCTTAAGGGGATACGTTTATTTCGATTCATAAATCTCTAGCTTTCGGAAACGAAAGACCTTCTACAGAAGAAAACATTTAACATTAAATTTCCAATAGAAATATAGTTAAAATATGATAAAAAGAAATCGTTGAGATAAAGGCAAAGATTATCTGCATCTATTGACTGCTGGGAGGTTTTCAACATGATTCCACTTTATCTACATGGCTACTGGTTCTTCGGACAAGAGCTGGATGGCAACGTCTGTTACATTATCGTGTCAACTAAGACTTTAATCGATGAGTTCTCCTTGAGCCTTTAGTTGAGGGAAATTCTTTAAGACCTGTTTATCTGGAGGAGAACTCTTCCTCGTTGAAGGAATCTCCTAAACTGTAAATACACTCGTGGACAAAATTTAAGGAAGCTTTACTTTCAACATGTATATCGGGATTCAGACAATAACTCTGAAAGATACACTCATGGACTAAACTTAAGGAAGTTTTACTTTCCAGCATGTATATCGGGATTCAGACAATAACTCTGTAAGATACACTCATGGATAAAACTTAAGGAAGTTGTGTCTTTTATCATGTATATCGGTATTCAGACAATAACTCTGAAAGATACACTCATGGGCAAAACTCGAGGAAGTTTTACTTTTCAGCATGTATATCGGTATTCAGACAATAAGTCTGTAAGATACACTCATAGATAAAACTTAAGGAAGTTGTGTCTTTTATCATGTATATCAGGTATTCAGACAGTAACTCTGAAAGATACACTCATGGACAAAACTTAAGGAAGTTTTACTTTTCAGCATGTATATCGGGATTCAGACAATAAATCTGAAATATACACTCACGGACAAAACTTAAGGAAGTTTTACTTTGCAGCATGTATATCGGGATTCATAGAATAAATCTGAAATATACACTCACGGACAAAACTTAAGGAAGTTTTACTTTTCAGCATGTATATCTGGATTCAGACGATAAATCTGAAATATACACTCACGGACAAAACTTACGGAAGTTTTACTTTTCAGCATGTATATCGGGATTCAGACAATAAGTCTGAAAGATACACTCGTGGACAAAACTTAAGGAAGTTTTACTTTTCAGCATGTATATCGGGATTCAGACAATAACTCTGAAACATACACTCATGGACAAAACTTAAGGAAGTTTTACTTTTCAGCATGTATATCGGGATTCAAACAATAAGTCTGAAAGATACACTCGTGGACAAAACTTAAGGAAGTTTTACTTTTCAGCATGTATATCGGGATTCAAACAATAAGTTTGAAAGATACACTCATGGCAAAACTTAAGGAAGTTTTACTTTTCAGCATGTATATCGGGATTCAAACAATAAGTCTGAAAGATACACTCGTGGACAAAACTTAAGGAAGTTTTACTTTTCAGCAAGTATATCGGGATTCAGACATTAAGTCTGTAAGAGACACTCATGGACAAAACTTAAGGAAGTTTTACTTTTCAGCATGTATATCGGAATTCAGACAATAAGTCTGAAATATACACTCACGGACAAAACTTAAGGAAGTTTTACTTTTTAGCATGTATATCGGGATTGAGACAATAACTCTGAAAGATACACTCGTGGACAAAACTTAAGGAAGTTTTACTTTTCAGCATGTATATCGGGATTGAGACAATAACTCTGAAAGATACACTCGTGGACAAAACTTAAGGAAGTTTTACTTTTCAGCATGTATATCGGGATTGAGACAATAACTCTGAAAGATACACTCGTGGACAAAACTTAAGGAAGTTTTACTTTTCAGCATTTATATCGGGATTCAGACAATAACTCTGAAAGATAAACACAAGGTAATACGACCAAGTCTAAACGAATAGTGTGTGATGTTTCGGTAACAGCGTTGTTACCATCTTCAGACAAAAGTGCTGAATGATAATGACTGATGATGGTAACAACGCTGTTGCCAAAACATCACACACTATTTATTTGGATTTGGTCTTATTACCTTGTATCTATAATCCACAAATTTTGCCTTATCAACTCTCTGAAAGATATTTGATACACAGAGTGATCTATTTGTATTATATTAGCTCCTTAGTTGTTTTTATCTAATTACTAGACGGGTGACCCGGGCTTCGCCCCGGGATTGACCCGTATGCATATCTACCCGAGTGATATATATTTAGATAAGATTTTTTTAAATAATTGTTTGTTATTAGCATTATCTATTTGTTTGCATCAGCATAATTTAATCTAATCTTTGATGGAGGGCGCTGTTCGTGAGCTAAGTAGAATAATTTGAATATATAGTTTTAATAATTGATTTATATATTTTTTAAAATAGACTATCGTCTTCCCCGTAATTTTTACCTATGTATGGAAATTTTAGTTTGAATTAGTGAACTACTGCGAATTTGCATACCGGACATACAAACAAACAAACATACAAACATTGATTTTTATATATACAAATATTTTACAGAAGTTTATGATGATGATGAGAATGGAAAGCTATATAAGTTATCAGAAGACCATATGAAATGACAAGGAAGAAAACCAAGTAATTTAGTAACATAATCTTTAACAACATAGTGGGTATAAGAATGGAAAGCTATATAAGTTATCAGACCACTATATGCAATAACAAACAAGAAGAAAACTAAGTAAGTTATTTATCTAATCTCTATAAACATAGTGGTTATAAGAATGAAAGCTATATAAGTTAGCAGAACACCACCATATGCAATATGGACTTGAATTATCGACTCGTTTATTAGAACCCGTAAAACCATATTATCTCTCCATATGCAACTCAAAGAGGAAGAGAAAACTAGGTAAGTCTTGAGCATAATATTTATCAAAATACAAGGTTATCCAAAAGTTCGTGTTTTTTCTTAAAACTTTTTTTTTCTTATTACAGTAGAACTCCTCAAATTCGGAAATTCTGAAATTCGGAAACTCCCAAATTCGGAAAGTATTGTAATGTTTTTTTTACATACAAAAAATCAATTTTCACATGCTTTTATTTTGTTGATATTTCAACATTATTTTATTTTATTTTATTTACTTTTACTTTTGCTTTGCTTTTATTTTATTTAATTTTTATTAGTAATTTATTTTTAATTTAAGTGTTTAATTAATTTTTACTTTTACCGATTATTTATAATCGCTAATTAGGGGTTTATCCCCTTTTTTAAAAGCTTAAATAAATCAACAGTTTCATTTGACCTTTGTGCTTAGTTTAGGATATTGTCCAATAAGAAGGCAGCATTATTACGTCATAAGCCATTCACGCATTTTTTATTGCAAAGTTGATTCACCTAAAGTTCAAATTATCAAACATTTTCAGACATTGTAAGTTTCAAATTCTTTTATTCAACTCTCAATTTTTTGCATTTACAAGTTTGTTCTTCAACAAAATGGCATCCAAAGAGGAGCGGCAAAAACGAGGCAAGTACCGAATTCTTGAGCTTGGTGAAAAGTTAGATGTTCTTAGTGACATTAAAAAAGGATTAAGCTATACAACGATAATGCAAAAGTATAAAATTTCTAAGACAACTGTTTATGATATAAAAAAGTCTGAGCTTAAACTTACAAAGTTTGTTGATTCTACCGAAAAAGATGTCAAAAAGTTTTCTCAAGTAAAAAAGACTGAAGACAGTTTGGAGCCGGATGTTCCCAGATGCGAAGCGTTGAAAAGTTTGGATGTTGCATTAAAATATTTGGAAAAGCGCACTGAACCAGAAATGCTTGCAAGCTACAACACCATCAATAGTCTTCGAACTATGCTTATGAGAGAAGAAGAAGCTTTGTTAAACAAGCCAAAGAAACAGACAACAATCAGCAACTTCTTTGCCAAGCCATAACTTACTTGGCCATCAATTGCATTACATACATAATAAAATATTTTACTATTTTTCATCGGTTTCATGCTCAAAACTCATAAAAGTCAAGGAACATTTGATTAAAAATCGTAATTAAAATTATGTAATGTACATATAATATTCAACCTAAAATTGTTCATATGCTTCAAAATCTTTGTCTCAGTCATCTAAATGCCTATTTATGCCACATAAATATTCACAAATTTAACTCTCTCAAATTCGGAAAATCCTCAAATTCGGAATACCTTGCGCCCCAAGCTTTCCGAATTTGAGGAGTTCTACTGTACTTGGCGAATAATATTATTACGGCCAATACATAATAATACAATTACTTTATACATAATACAAAGACATTATACATAACGGCGAATAATATTATTACGGCGAATACATAATAATACAATTACTTTATACATAATACAAATACATTATACATAACGGCGAATAATATTGGTAATTCAATTTTTTACAAATGTTTACGAACTTTTGGGGCAAGCTTGTAGTGGGAATAATAATTGGCTATATTTGTTAGCAGACCGCCATATGCAACAACAAAAAAGAGGAGAAAGAACTAAGTAAGCTATTTACATTATTTTTATCAACATAGTGGGTAAAAGAATGGAAGACTATATAAATTAGCAGACGACTACCATATGCAACAACAACAAAGAGGAATTTACTAATTTACATAATATTTATCAACATAGTGGGTATAAGAATGGAATGTTATATAGATTAGCAGACGACTACCATATGCAACAACAACCAAGAGGAATTTACTAATTTACATAATCTCTATCAACATTGTGTGTATAAGAATGGAAGGTTATATAGATTAGCAGACAACTACCATATTCAACAACAACAACAAAAAAAAAGAAGAATTTACTAATTTACATAATATTTATTAACATGGTGTATATAAGAATGGAATGAAATATAAATTACCAGACGACTACAATATGCAACTTTAAAGAGAACTAACCTGCGAGAGTTACTCCGAGCAGCGCCATGTTGGAATGAAGACGTTCAGAGATAAGGTATCAGCTAAGAGGACCGGGATAAGATGTCCACCTGTATGTGGGGGGTCACCTGGATGACTCAGCTGCCACTCCATGACGTCATCTCTTTGCTAATGATGACGTCACCATACCCCATTGTTATACCATTGTTATCCCATTGTTATACCATTGTTATCCCATTGTTATATATAGGAGCCAAACCACAAACTAAACTTCCACCGATTTATGTTGGGATTGGTATCGTAAGGAATTAATATAAATATAAGAAATTTGAATTATGTTTCTATCTTAAATAAATCAATATTCTACTGTCTTCAATGTAATAATAAAATAATGGGAGGGCCTGGCTCATCAATGATAGATGGCGCGCTGATGCAAGATATTAATATAAATGTAAACAGAGCACTCGAAATGTAGATAGACACTCATGGACAAAACTTAAGGAAGTTTCATACTTTAATATCGCCGGTCATCTGTCTTTTTTCTTTTTGAAGGAGACAGAGGTTGTTCACACTTAGTTATCTCGTGTGTCTTCAATAAAGTTCACTGTAATATCTTTCAGAGATCGGGAAGTTGGCGTTTCTTGCGCTCCAGGGGCCTGGGTTATCCTTATTTCTCTCTCTTTCAGATTTATTGTCTGAATCCCGATATACATGCTAAAAGGTACAACTTCCTTAAGTTTTGTCCATGAGTGTATTCGTCTGTTCGTCTGTCTTCAATAAAGGTCACTGTAATATCTTTCAGAGTTATTGTCTGAATCTCGATATACATGCTAAAAGGTACAACTTCCTTAAGTTTTGTCCATGAGTGTATATTGGTTATCTCGTATGTTTTCAATAAAGGTCACTGTAATATCTTTCAGAGTTATTGTCTGAATCTCGATATACATGCTAAAAGGTACAACTTCCTTAAGCTTGTCTATGAGTGTGTATTAGGTATCTCGTATGTCTTCATTAAGGGCACTGTAATATCTTTCAGAGTTATTGTCTGAATCCCGATATGCATGCTAAAAGGTACAACTTCCTTAAGTTTTGTCCCCATGAGTGTATATTGGTTATCTTGTGTGTTTTCAATAAAGGTCACTGTAATATCTTTCAGATTTATTGTCTGAATCCCGATATACATGCTAAAAGGTACAACTTCCTTAAGTTTTGTCCATGAGTGTATATTGGTTATCTCGTGTGTCTTCAATAAAGGTCACTGTAATATCTTTAAGAGTTATTGTCTGAATCCTGATATACATGGTAAAAGGTACAACTTCCTTATGTTTTGTCCATGCGTGTATATTGGTTATCTCGTGTGTCTTAAATAAAGGTCACTGTAAAATATTTCAGAGTTATTGTCTGAATCCTGATATACATGGTAAAAGGTACAACTTCCTTATGTTTTGTCCATGGGTGTATATTGGTTATCTCGTGTGTCTTAAATAAAGGTCAATGTAAAATATTTCAGAGTTATTGTCTGAATCCCGATATACATGGTAAAAGGTACAACTTTCTTAAGTTCTGTCTATGAGTGTATATTTGTTATCTCGTATGTCTTCAATAAAGGTCACTGTAATATCTTTCAGAGTTATTGTCTGATTTCCGATATACAATGCTAAAAGGTACAACTTCCTTAAGTTTTGTCTATGAGTGTATATTGGTTATCTCGTGTGTCTTCAATAAAGGTTACTGTAATATATTTCAGAGTTATTGTCTGAATCCTGAAATACATACTAAAAGGTACAACTTCCTTAAGTTTTGTCTATGAGTGGGTATATGTTTATATTTATTGAATATATTTAAAATATATTACAAATTTATATGATATCACAAATTAATATTTTATAAAGATAACTGATATTATTCACAATTTGGTTAAGAAAAATATACAGTTGTGTTCACTGAGGAAGGGAGGCTCCTCCATCTTGTCCTCCTCCAGATAAGGACATTTTGATTGGTTAGATGAAACCACAATCTTATTATAATCCCGGTAACACACGTTGGAAATGTACGTCGAGTTAATGATTGTATTCATGAGAGACCATTTTAACCCGACTATATAACTCATGGACAAAACTTAAGAAAGTTGTACCTTTCAGCATGTATATCGGGATTCAGACAATAACTCTGAAAGATATTACAGTGACCTTTATTGAAGACACACGAGATAACCAATATACACTCATGAACAAAACTTAAGAAAGTTGTACCTTTCAGCATGTATATCGGGATTCAGACAATAAATCTGAAAGATATTACAGTGACCTTTATTGAAGACACACGAGATAACCAATATACACTCATGAACAAAACTTAAGAAAGTTGTACCTTTCAGCATGTATATCGGGATTCAGACAATAACTCTGAAATATATTACAGTAACCTTTATTGAAGACACATGAGATAACCAATATACACTCATGGACAAAACTCAAGGAAGCTGTACCTTTTAGCATGTATATCGGGATTCAGGCAATAACTCTGAAATATATTACAGTGACCTTTATTGAAGACACACGAGATAACCAATATACACTCATGGACAAAACTTGAGGATGTTGTACCTT
>CP092869.1:37978-158184 GCA_030710605.1 Cordylochernes scorpioides | reverse complement strand
TCAAAATTTTCACATTAAATATTTTTAAGAAACAAATAATTTCTTACTCCCACTTAAATAAAACCCATTTCAAAAAATAATTTTAACTCTAAAATTTTTTAAAAATAAAATGTTAAAGCTAATCTTATTTTTACGATATATTAATCATATTTTATTAGTAAATAAATTCACGGGGAAATGCTTCCAATATTTTAAAAGAATCGTCTGAAGAAAATTTATAGAACGCCATATTTAAAAAAAAAATCTGCCCGGAAGGCATCTATGCAATATTTTCGTTTGAAACAACTTAACTTGGAGTAATGATTTATATGGGCTATAGAAGACATATTTTTATATAGTTTATAGTATATTGCCATCAACTTGCTATTCTAAAACGTGATCTATTCTTAGAATATCAAAATGACATTATGGGTAATATATTACCTTCTTGTTTTATATATGAGAGTGCTTCTCTATTCTTTTTTATATATTTATAGATATATTTCTCAATTAAATTTATATTCATTTTATTATTATATTATAATTTTCTTTTTGTATTTTTCTATATTTTTTCACACATACATATTATAAATATTTTGAAAATAGAGCAATCCATAAATAAATCTTTAATTAAAAAAGCATTTATTGGATATTATATATATTATAATATATTGGTAAAATAAATGATATTTTGATCCAATATATGCCTTTTTAATTAAAGATTATAAATATATATTTTAAAAGTTTCGTGTTTAAATAGGTATGCGTTTTTAAAAATTAAAAATATGTATTTTCCTATTTTATTATATATTTTTTAAAATTTATAAAATTATAATTATTTTTTAATAATTAGGCATTTTATATAAAAATTGAAAAAAATAATTATTATTCCAAAAAATGTTAATGTATCTTATTTTGATTTTTGAAAAGGCAAAATAAAAAATATATATTTATATTTATATAAATTTAAAAAGATAATATATAACTT
The DNA here is from genome assembly GCA_030710605.1 of Cordylochernes scorpioides. NCBI lineage: Eukaryota > Metazoa > Arthropoda > Arachnida > Pseudoscorpiones > Chernetidae > Cordylochernes > Cordylochernes scorpioides. The sequence goes on along the minus strand of CP092869.1, from coordinate 157,217 downwards.
CGGTCAAAATTTCCCGCTAACTGGAACCGGTATGCCAGGTTATTTTTTTATAATAACTTTCTTAGAAGAATCTGATTGAGGAGACACATCAGTGTCTCCTTCAACTATAAACTTCAAAAATAACTTCAACATTAGAAAAAGATCCATTTTTTAGATAAATAAGCATCCAAAGAGTGAGTTAGAGCTCTAATATTGTATTGGACGATTCTGCTTATATATGCTAAAATGAAGGGTGGAATCTCAGAAATAGTATTTAAGTAAACTATGGATATAAGTTTTAAAGGAAAGTAAAATTACATATAAAAGCTTATTTTCTTAGTTTATTGAATACCATTTCTAAGAATCCAGCCTTGTTGTTGTTGTTGTCGTGTCTAAAGAAGAGTCTCAGATGTCTCCATACATCTCCAACACAGTAGCAGCAATATCCACTATCTTGGGTGTGTAAAGCTGCTGCTCTGGGTCTAAGTCAATTTTCTGTTGTTGTCGTGTCCAAAGAAGAGTCTCAGATGTCTCCATACATCTCTATCACAGCAGTCGCAATATCCACTATCTTGGGTGTGTAAAGCTGCTGCTCTGGGTCTAAGTCAAATTTATGCAAAGCTACGGCCATTGCCGGGCATGAGAATATATGAGTAGGTGTTAGTTCCACACCAGGACAGTTGTTGCATGCTCTATAGGTTCTTGTGCCATATTCCAACCTTCAGTGTAGCATATATAAGCAGAATGATCCAATACAGTATTAGAATTCTAAGAAGCGGTGTGGTAGGTTAAATTGGCGAAACCGCTGGGAGGGTTTACCAGTGAAATATTGGAAGGGGTATATATAGATATAGGAAATAAAGGCATTCAAGCACGAATGTTTCTTTTACATACAAAAACAAATAAATATTTACTGTCCTTACTACGACTAACAAATGAAGGAAGGTACTAGCTCATTAGTGATAAACCCCTTCCAGCGGTTTTACCAATTTAATATCTATATTATTGGAGCTGAGTCGGCCTGCCACTGAGTAGTGCTCCCAGTCTTAATGACAAAGACAGACGTATTCTACTTCACCCAGTCATGATGGTTGTCAAATACCATCAAGGGTCACAACTTGATACCCTAATGATTGAGTGGAGATAAGAAAGAAGAAGAAGAAGAATATCTATATGACGCGTTATTGTTTTATAATAATTGTAATGAATATTTTTATTTAGAGCAATAACACGCCATCTATATATAGCTAATTAAAACTTATGACCCGAATGTTTCTTTCAAACTTAAATCAAACTTCTACTGTCCTTACTACAATGAAAAAATATTGGGAGGGCTTGGTTCATCAGTGGTGAACCCTCCCAGCGGTTTCGCCAATTTTTTTTTTTTTTTTTTTTAATCTACCAGATCGCTTTTTTAGAACTCTAATACTGTATTGGATTATTCTGCTTATATATGTTACACTGAAGGGTGGAATCTCAGAAATGGTATTTAAGCAAACTATGGACATAAGCTTTTAGGACAGTAGAATTACATATAAAAGGTTATGTCCATAGTTTATTTGCCATTTCTGAGAATCCACTCTTCAGTGTTGCATATAAAAGCAGAATTGTCCTATACAATATTAGATCTCTAAGAAGCGGTCTGGTAGATTAAATTGGCCAAACCGGCGGTAGAGTCCACCACTTCCACTTAAGCATGATTTTTCATTACACACAGAAAAAAAAAACAAACTTTTAATGTTCTTACTAAGAAAAACAAATATTGAAAGTGCTTGGCTCATTTTGATTTTTAAAAACGTGTAATAAAAAAAAACTTTTTTTAAAATATAAATTTTAAATTTTTATTAACCTCTTCCAGCGGTTTTGCGAATTTAAAATCTATTTCACGTGTTATTGCCTTATATTGATTGTAATGAATATTTTAATCTGTTTTTCATTTCTCCATTCAACCACTAATTGCCATGGTAGATAGGTTGTACCGACCTTGCTGCAGTGGAGCGTGAGTAATCGTGGTTCATCTCCCGATGGTAGCTGTAGTAACACATGAAGGCTGTCACCAACATGGCGATGAGACCCAGCATCACCCCTAGACTGATGACAATGATGACAGCGGGTGTCAACTCTCCTGTCAACCACACACATCATCAGCTCCATTCACCTGTAAACCTTCACATTATTGCGGAAGAGCATTGTCGATGCAAATATTATATGTAATTCTACTGTCCTATAAGCTTATATCCATAGTTTTCCTAAATACCTTTCTGAGATTCCACCCTTCAAGGCAGCATATATAAGCAGAATGCAAATATTATATGTAATTCGACATTTTAAAATAATCCAGCACGTGTTTCTTTAGAAGAAAAATCGAAATTTATTTTAAGGAGAAATAACGATTATTTATAACCTTAGGATGAAGTATGAAAGTATGAATTGTGAAGAGTAATGATAAACGGAAAAATAAAAGTCTCCAGGGATGGGAATCGAACCCAGAGTGTTCCGTTTACCGGCCATTATATGTAATTCTACTGTCCTAAAAGCGTATATGCATAGTTTACTTAAATACTTTTCTAAGATTCCACCCTTCAAGGCAGCATATATAAGCAGAATGATCCAATACAGTATTGGAGCTTTAAAGAAGCGGTCTGGTAGATTAAAAATTGGCGAAACCGTTGGGAGGGTTCACCACTGATGAGCCAAGCCCTCCCAATATGTTTTCATTGCAGTAAGGACAGTAGAAATTGGATTTATTTGTTAAAATAATTATTCGCGTCTTAATGTTTTCAATTGCTACGTTCTTCCTCATTGGAAACATTTCTCCATTGTTTAAAAAGTACAAAAGTGAAATTGTACTGGGATCAGGTTAATAAATTAAGAAAAAGGCATCTCCTTATTGTGTAACTAAAAGTTGCTGATAGCTTGCGCCATCTGTCGGAATAAAAAGATTGGATTACCAGAATAAGATGGAGACAACATTGGAAGACAATGAGATTTTTGAACCCATATCTAAAGCCGAAAATTCTAAATCCATAGCTCTTTTTAAGAAAACGTTAGCATCTCTCAAGAAGAACAAAAAGATTACTGATGAACAATACAAGTCATTCATAAACAATAACACAGATATTCCTTACATATATGGCCTTCCGAAGTTACACAAGGAAGATATCCCATTAAGACCAATAGTCGCATACCACCTTTCGCCGGCTATAGTGGTATCTCGTTTTTTGTCTTCACTTTTGTCGCCCCATGTCCGTTCACGGAACATCTATTCAATTAACAACATAGCAGATTTTATAGGTGATATTAGAAGATCTATACCCGACCCTCACAGTAGGATTTGTTCCTTCGGTGTAAAATCCCTCTTCCTCTGCCTCCCTCATGATCTCATAATCAGCAACCTACGGGAGATACTTGTGAAGGCAGAACTTGACAATATTGATACAATTTGTACCATGGTCAAGTCTTGCCTCTCCATTAATAATTTTACATATCAGAACCAGAATTACAGGCAGATTAAGGGGTCACCCATGGGTAGCCCCCTTTCCCTTACAGTAGCAGAAATTGTTCTACTGACAATAGATGGCTGGATTAACAGTCGAGAAAATCTGGGGATTAAGAAATGGCGACGATATATTGATGATATATATTGTGAATATCACCTAGGAGTGGACCAAGCCATCCTTGACACCCTTAACAGTTACCACCCAGAAATTAAGTTCACAATAGAAAGAGAAGAAAACCACACCTTACCATATCTGGATGCCCTCATTTTTAGAAATAGGAATAGTTTTCAAACAACTGTCTATTACAAAGACACCGCCAAACCATCATATATCCCGTTTAACTCCTACAGTCCAGTCTCTTACAAAATATCAGTTGTCAAAACCCTAACTAAGAGACTCCATACCCATTGTTCCCTTCGAGCTTTAAAAGAAAAAGAAAAAGAGAATATTTACAATAATCTACGAACATTTGGATACCCACCAGACTTTATAAGAAAACATACATTCATCCCGTTCAAAAAGGTTACCCTCACAGTCAATAGAACCAGGGGTTTTATAGATTTCTCCCCTACCAATCAGCGAATAGCCCATGATTTGAGGAAATATGGAATCCAGTTCACCTATCGCAGCACAAGCACAACAGGACATATACTGAGGAACCCCATTACCAAACCAGGAGTTAAACATGATGTTCAACATAAAAGCAACGCGATCTATTCGGTTGCCTGCAATGATTGTGAATCCGTTTATGTAGGAGAAACAGGCAGAAAAATCGAAAACCGAATCAAAGAACACAAATACAATATCAGCTCAAAAGACCCCAGATCCCTTCTGTACCAACACACGTTAAACACAGGACATAGTTTTGATCTGGATAACCCCATCTGCCATTACAACAACATCAGATACAAAGGGGAAAGATTAATTTTGGAATCCTTGGTTTCTGGTTGTAAAGACAGCATAAACAGAAGAATAGATGTCCCGGAACAGTTCCGCTGCCTTTTTTAAAAGAGTTTGAAGAACGAATTCTGCTATGTCCCCCCTTCCCCACTTAGTTTTAAACTTAATTTAGTTTTAAAGAAATATTTGCATATCTGATTATTTTTCAATTCTCTAATTTACCTTTTAGCATATCTTTGAGCAAATATTTGTATTTATTTTTTCTATTACCTCTATATATTAATAAGAATCTGATTTCGTTTTGTAGGAACGCCCGTTGAAGAACTAATTGTTCGAAAGCTAGCGTCCGTTATTTGTAATAATAAAAGATCTGATTGCGAGAGGTTTTTGTCTTTTGGATTTAATATTGATTTATATAAATTCTTATTTTATATTATATATATTATTATTATATATATTATCCGAGTGAAAGTTTGCCTAACGAATATTATATATTATGAAGTATAATAAACAATGTTAAAGATTAGTTTTAATTATTAATCAAGATTGTGTGTGAATATGTGAGAAAGATGTAATATCGTTGTTGTTTTCTTGGCCGACTGTTTTACATATGGTGTTATCTTAAAATTTTGAATATTTTTTTAGATTGAGATTATTAGCTAGTATGTAAAAAAATTAACTCTGTTGAATTTTTTTTTTGTATTTATATATAAATAAAATTAACTCTGTTGATTTTTTTGTATTTAATCGATAACACCGAAGTTACGCATGTTAATGTTAGGAAAAATATTTTGATGTTAAGCAAAACCTGCTCCATCTCGTTTTACATAAATGTTGAAAATTTGGTCGAAATTGATGCATTGTAACGAAAGTTTTTAGCGAACAACACTTATGAAATTTGCATTTTATTAATATAGATATATTTTAAAACTTGTGATTATCTAAGAATGGGTATTTGGCCAATTCTGGAAGTGTTAAAAATTGACGAATAGTTGATATTTATTCCGACAGATGACGCAAGCAATCAGCAACTTTTAGTTGCACGGGATATGCCTTTTTTCTTAATTTATTCAATGTGTTTTATAATATACGCTATTACTTCTATTTCTTCGATGTACCGTTATAATATCATATAACCAATGTTATACACACCATTGTTTATCCGAGCAATGTGTTTGATTGATAACTGTGCTCATATCTTGGGATATCTTCTGTTTAAAATTCCATATCGATTAAGAGAAAGATACCGAAACATAATTATTTGTTTAGAGCTAAATTCTAACCATACCCGACTGATTCTTGTTCCAAAATTACTTTCTCAGGTACCGCTCAACAAGAGCAAACCTAGTTTATGATAATTACAACAATGAATAATATGTGAAGGTTATTCACTTATTAAACAGAATGTTAACGTGGGATTCAATCCCGGTTCATGACTGTCGGGAATCGAGGGTGTTACCTACTTGTCTACTGACTTTTTACCCAACTGATATTATAACTAAAATTGCTTTTTAAAATAGTACAATATCACATTTGTACTAATTTTTCACATTGATATGCCTTCTAACGCAATTCTGGCCTTAACTACCTGTTTCATGATTTTTCAGGGTGCCTGAATGACCAGTTTTTTGGTCGTTGAGGTACAGCTTGCACTACGCTGTCAAGGGCCAACAGCCCGAAACACGTGATTAATCAAGAATAAGGAATTAGGCAAATTCTGGAATAATTATATTTTACTTACGATTTACATATTTACTTCCGATAGATGGCGCAAGCCATCAGCAACTTTCAGTTGCCCGATAAGGTGATGCCTTTTTTTTTAATTGTTTAGATATATAACATTAAAAATGATCCCATTATTAAATTCTTTTATATATTATATATATATATGAAAATATAAATTAATATATATAAACCTTATAACAGAGTTATTAAAGAAAAATATTTAAAATTATCTTTTCAAATCTGATTTCAAATTTTATTTATTCTATGAATATTTTTCAAGAAAAAGTGTATTTGACAACACTGTTATCCAATATAATTATTAGTGCCATTAAAGCATAACAAAGCCGATAAAGTAAATTACATATTCTGTTAAACATATACGAAAACATAATTAGATATTCTCTTATTTTTAAAAACATAAACTTCATTGAGAATAAATTATAATTTTAATTAGTATAATCTTTATTAACTAAATTTAATCCATGATTACACTATATAGATATGACTTTAAAATTCATAGAGGATTATTGGCGTAAATATAATTAATTTTGTTAATACAAGGCAATATAATTATAAATATGATATTATCTCTCTATATTATTATAATAAACTTTGTATTAATCTATAAAAGTAATAAAATCCGTTAAAATATATTACTTTTATTATAATATCTGTTGCAATTATAGATTATAGATAAGAGCATATCGTTTGCTAACTTTGGTCAAATTAAAAAAAATATATTTTCACAGATATAACTTAGAATTATCGTCTGAATTTATTACGAATATAATGAGTAAAGAATAAAATGGTTTTATTATTGGATTTATATAATTTATTCTATGAGTTTTGTTTTATAGAGAGATTTATTTTACTTATTAAATTTGATAATTAATTTTTCTTCAGCCCATATTTAATCCCTATTTTAATATTCTATATACAGTTACGAGCGTGATGCGTTCTTAATAATTTTTCATCTCTGTCACCGTTTGCTTTTTTTTTTTTTTTGGAATGGCGCTCTCCTATTGGTTGGCTACGATCACGCCACCTTTGCCCCCCCCCCCCCCCCCACTCGCTTTTTCGTTTATGTAACTATTGTGTTGGAGCGGGTCGCTCCTTAAATAAATGCATATATTAGTTAATAACTAAATGGAATCCTCTCTTTCTTTTTCCCAGTAAGAGACGCCTACGGAAGCCAACAGTACATAGACAGATAAAGCACATAGGCGATAGTTATTAACTAACATATGCAATTATTTAAGGCGCCAATTTATAATTGTAACAAATAGTATTTGAATCAAAACATTCAATCGGGTAAAACACGGGCGTTGCCCGGGTCATTCGGCTAGTGTATATATAGTCGTGCGAGTTAATAGTTAAATATGTTAGTAGATAATTCTTGCTTACTGGCCATTTTCAATATGAAAAAATATTATATATGTGAAATTAGACTGGGATATGGTGGATAAATTAAGAAAAAGGCATCTCCTTATCGTGCAATTGAAAATTTCTGATGTTTTGCACCATCTATCGGAATAAAAATCAACTATTCGTTGATTATTATAATTATTCCAGAATTTATCTTAAATTTTTACTATTATTAATGTTTTTCTAGTTTTTATCTTTTATAAAAATTTTGAAATATGTAAATCCGATTATATATATGTGCAGATAAAATTTGTACTTATAGTCATACTCAGATATTACAAAAAAATTCACAAAACGCCGTAATTCTTTTTATTTACTTTATTAAAGGAAGCTTTCGAACATAATCTTCTTCAATTAACTAAAACGTATACGTTAACGTGATACGTTTCAGTTAGCTGAAGTAGGGCTTACCCGAAAGCTTTCTTTAAACAAGTAAATGAAATGAGTTACTTATGACAATTTTGACAATTAAAACAACTTTATTGACATCTCGTCAATCTTTACACTCAAAGGGAGTTATAAGGTAATAATAATGGTAGGAATAATGAAGAGAGATATTTACAATCGACGTAGCCCTCTCCGAGGGCACGTCCGGATCAGGAGCTTAAAGCCTGCCTTGAATCTAGACAGATCCCTGCCATTTGGGGAGTTCATGTTCGGAACATGTTTGATGATAATATCAAATGAGTTACTTATGGTGTGTCTTGTGATTTTCATTTTGTAATTTGTCGAAATTCACAATACTGTAATAATGAATACTCTTTTATGCAAATAATCTGTAAATATGTAAATAAGATGGAATATTTCAGTCTATTATGGAGTGTTGATGGTTAATTGGCCTGAAAGCTGTGACCTACCAGAACCTAATATTGAAACACGACGTATGGAAACAACGAAGTGTCGTATCCGGGATTTGGTATTCATTCTGATAATTTTATGCAAATATGTTCTTCTATTGGCTAACTATTATTAATAATAAAAGTACATATGGTTAATATATAAAACAATAACACGCAGTCTATATATAAGAAATAAAATCATTAAAGTATGAATGTTCCTTTCCCATATAAAATAAACTTCTACTAACTGAATTACAAATGACAAATGTCTTCCTGCTTTCTGTAGTTCTGGAAGATTCGAAATTCAAAGAGCAGGTTACGTCAGAAGAATTCCAAAAGAAAGAATCATCTCAAAGAGAACGTTTCCTACTAGGCGACATCATATCTTATCATCATTATTGGCGTATCCTTATCTTAAGTCTTAGGTCAAGATACACAGCCTAGAATGGTTCTATTTGCTTAGACTCAAAACCAGGCAAGTTGTCTCAATTTGGCCGTGTTTGATATTCACGTAGCTTCTAGAACTACCTGAGAAATTATTGAGCTAGTTAAAAAATAAACGCGCTTTATAGTTCCGAATTATGAATGCAGATGACGCGCTTATTACTTTCAATTAATTAATATTTGGCCTTGACATTTTAAATTGCTGATCAAAAGACGCACGTTTAAAAGAGAAGACGTGGACCATCCTCCCACAGCTAGATTCCACCCATCTTCCCCAACTTTACTTCTCTCAGTTGCCGCATTAAGGCGCTGGTTGATAGTGAAATAGGGAAATCTGTTGATAACTCCATTAATAACTACAATGGTATTCGAGATAGAAGCCTGAAAATTTGCCAATAGGTTTTTCCAGATTCAACTCTATATACTGTTAAAATTTCAGCCAGATTAGTTACGTATTGTGGACGTGTATAACCGACAAACATATATACACTGACTTATATATAAATGTTACATGAAAACTTTTATTTCATTTAAAAATTAAAATTCCTTGAATAAAATACTCTGTAAAGTCGACTGCCAGAGGTCGCCGCTTTTCCTATAAGAACCCATTGTTGTTTCTCATTGGCCGATCAAAACTTTTCGCACATATGTAAATAGGTATTTCATATTTTGTTTTCTTCTTTACGCCTCAAATCAGGTATTTAATTCTTAATTAGGTTCATCAGACCAATTAAAGTGAATTGTGATTCTTTATTGTTTTATTATTTTTACCACGACTGCAATATCATAACACACATATATATTAGATAATAAAAGGCATATATTGGATTTAATAAAATATTTATCCAATATATGCCTTTTATTATCTAATGAATTAAATATGGATTGCTCTATTTTCAAAACATACATATATTATATAAAGAAATAAGATTTTCTGCTTGAATTTAGATCATGTTGAGGATTATGGTGATGCAGTCGTGACAACAATAATAATAAGTCTTGATGAGATATTGCTTTATTTGAACTTATGGAATATATGAAAAAAACATAATTTGATAAAAGTACTGCCTGGCTTAAGGCGTAAGAATAAAAATATCAATAACATATTTACATAATGTACAAAATATTTGAGCCGGCCAGCGGGAAACAACAACAATGGATTTATACAGTGAAAACGGCGACCTATGGTGGTCGTCTTAACAGAGTATTTGTATCTATGAAATTATAATTTTAAATAGAATAATATTTTAATATAGCATATAGACGGGTGACCCGGGCTTCGCCCCGGGATTGACCCGTGTGCATATCTACCCGAGTGATATATATTTAGATAAGATTTTTTTTATAATTGTTTGTTATTAGCATTATCTATTTGTTTGGGGAAACAACTTGACAGAACTTCGGAATACAACAGGAAAGGTCATGGGGAGAATATTAGACTAGTGTGGGAACAATAAGTTGACCGTATCTGAAGAGAAAACAAATATCTTATACTTGTTTAATAGCAAAATAGCTGCAAAAATTCCTAACACTATCACTGCCAATCGGGTAGAAAAACTGAAGATTATGGGAATAACTTTTAAAAATCATAGAAATTAAAACAAATTGGATTTTGTGCCCCATATTGATGAGATTATTACTAAGACAAATAGAGCTAGTGGATACCTAATTGGATTAACCGGGAAAGCATGGGGACTGGACAGTAAAAGAAGAATAGAACTCTATAAGACACTGTTTCGAAGTTCACTAACTTATGGTTCCACGATCTGGTACAACTTTATACTAAAAAAAGTCAAAGATAAATTAAACTCTCTGCAGTACAAAATTTTGAAGCACAGTACACAGGTTTATAATTCAACATCTTCAAACTGTACTCATATTGTTGCTAGAACACCAAAGCTCACGGATTTTATTGAAACAAATATACGAAAAATGAATATTGGATACAAAAAATCAGATCCAACTAAAAGAAAAATGATATCTAATTTTATAAACCAGAAATTTGAGGAATACTATGGAGGTGCCAATGATAATTTCAAGGGATTCTTTGATACTTCAAGAATTCCTAACTATGTTCAACCCAACTTCTATAACGTTCAATTTTTTACTGGACATGGTGACTTCAACACATATTTGTTTAGAATTGGCAAAATTGGTTCACCTGCATGCACTTGTGGAAACGAACAACAAACCCCTGAACACCTTCTGATAAACTGTCCATTAACTTCTGATCTAAGGGAAGAAAACCAACTTTACCTGACTAATACAAAACAAGTTGCTTGCAATAAAGACCAATACATCAAGTTTAATAGATTCTGCGGGATGTATATTTTGAGGCGAAAGTGTTGACTGTACATATTTCAAGCTACTACTTATAATTGCTATATGTAAAATTTGACATCGAACGTTTAATTTTAATTATTTCCAATGTTCAATTGTATTAACTGTATATAATTTAAAATATACACGCAATTATCCAAATTGTGGATATGGCGTGTCTCTCCCAACTGTTAAATAAATAAAAATAAAAATTATCTATTTGTTTGCATCAGCATAATTTAATCTAATCTTTGATAGAGGGCGCTGTTCGTGAGCTAAGTAGAATAATTTGAATATATAGTTTTAATAATTGATTTATATATTTTTTAAAATAGCCTATCGTCTTCCCCGTTTTTTGTTTACCTATGTATGGAAATTTTGGTTTGAATTAGTGAACTACTGCGAATTTGTATACCGGACATACAAACAAACAAACATACAAACATTGATTTATATATATAGAGAAGATATATACGATTATGGTTTGGTCTCTTTTTGAATATGCTACCATATATGTAAATAGGATACTCACCTTCCTGTTCCCCATGCCTGTGCCGAGCCAAGTTGAACGGCATATCCTGGGCGGTTGCAATACCTGCGATCCCTGCAACATCCACTTCTCAGACAGTAGTTTTTTCAGGGAAGAAAGAAAAGACTTCTGGAAAGAAAATGGCCGGAACTGTTTACTTTGTAAGGATCTAATGGATGATAATTTGGTTCACTATTTCTTCCAATGCCCTCTCTTAACAGAAAAACGTGCTGAAATTTTCCCAAGCCCTAACTTTGGTCAATTTAGATACCATCGCATATGTCAACTTCTCTCTTCAGCTCTGAATGATGAATTACTGATTGTTAGATACCTTAAGTTCTGCACAGAAGCTGGGCGCATGAGAAAGAATGCAGGGCAAAGGATACTGGAGGATGACCTATTTGTAAATAGGTAACTGAATGTGAGACAAACTTTATTTTGTTGTAAATGTTTCCTCTTCCCTCTCCTCTTGTTGATGTGTAAATACGGCGAATCCTTTATGGGGCGGAATGCCCTAAATAAAGGCTTTTGTTGTTGTTGACCAACAGTAGTAGCATGATAGCTATTCATCTCTTGTCTTAGGATTCAGAAATATCTAGTGTCAAATTTCTTACACGTTTTTCGTTTCTCTAGCTTTAAGGCTAACATGCTCTTCATCAAGAGCAACTAGGGTTATAGCTTCTAACTATACAATGTATAATACTCCGAGTTGTTCTTATTGAAAGATATGTTGACCGAAAGCTAGAGAAATACAATTTGTAAGAAACTCAACCCTGGATGTTCATGTGGAGTGGTCAGGATATGCCTTCAAAAAACATTTTAAACATATATATGTTTGGTAAATTAAATTTTATTGCCATCTATCGTTAGAATTTTACACAAATAAATTTAATGGCAATGCGCTTCTTTTAAATTTCATCAAATATTATCTCTAAGCTGCCTTCCATAGAAAATACAGGGTATATTCCAAACCAATCCAATACAATAGTAGAGCGGCCTAGAGATTAATTTGGCGAAACCGCTGAGAGGGTTCACTACTGATGAGCCAAGCCCTCTCATTCAATAACTCATATCATTGCAGTAAAGTCTGTAGAGATAATATTTGATGATATTTAAAAGAAGCGCATTGCCAGTAAATTTATTTGTGTAAAATATATATGTCTATAGATTTTTTCAATGTCGTATTTATTGAATATATCTGCTATAATATATATCAATAGTATTGGGATTAATATATATATAATCTAATGTTTTGAAAATAAAGCAATCCATAAATAAATCTTTAATTAAAAAGGCATATATTGGATCAAAATATAATTTATTTTACCAATATTTCAGTTGGCTGAATGCCAACTTTTATCAAGGTGTTATAACATTTCAATGTGTGTCAACAAGTCAAGTCAACAGGTTTGTTGTTGACACACTTTAAAATGTTATAATACCTTGATAAAGGTTGGCGTTCAGCCAACTGAAATATTGGTAAAAATGTTATATTTTGATCCAATATATGCCTTTTTAATTAAATAATCTAATGTTAATGGTAGATTAAACTGGCGAAACCGCTGGGAGGGTTCACCACTGATGAACCAGGCCCGTCCATTATTTTATCATTGCAATAAAGACAGTAGAAAATTAATTTATTTTTGAAAAGAAATATACGTGTCAAAAATATTTTAAATTTCCTATAAAAGATGTCGCTTTAATGTATTATAGAAATTTAAATCCACCTATCCCCCGATTTACACGGTACCTGTTTTACACGTTTTCGCTTTTACACGGTTTTCCAAATAAGTTTTTTTGTTGTTGTTGTTTTTATCGCACTATACTAAAATGCGATATTCTACTCTATACTACCTATGTTGAAAAGAATATTTGGAGGCTCTGATTCATGAGGGGGCGAACACCTATTCAGATTTGACAGTTTAATATACACCTATCCCTCGATTTACACGTTTTTCTCAGGAACGTATCTACCGTGTAAATCGGGGGATAGGTGTATAAGTGAATTGCTCAAACATAAATATATATTATCGTCGATTATGTGTTAAATAATTAATTAATATTATATAATTTAAACATTCACAAATAGTTTCACAATGCTTCGTATAGGTTATTAATGTTTATTTTAAAAAGTCAAGTTTTTAAAACACGCAGAGAAACCTCGAAGAGAAGAAATTCCTTAAATTAAAACAATTGATAGGAAAATTACCTTTTTAAATAGAAAATATCAAAAGATTTTTTTATAATTGAAAAAGTAAAATTTAATGAGACACTGTAATAATTTCCTCCCATTTCCAATAAATTTGTATCAGACGATGTGAAGTCATGATAATTATTCAAATTTATATAATCCTCTATTGGTTCTTTTTAATTAAAAACGACTTAAGTATTTTTTTAGAATTAAAAATGTAAAATAATTTTATATCAAACTCAACATTTGATCATTTTTATTGTTTTTTTCCACATGTTCGGTGTATTTAGGCAATTTTTGGCCTTAAATACTCATTTCTTGATTTCTCAAGAAACCTCTGGAACCAAATAAGGTTTGGTCGTAGAGGTACAGCTTACACCACGCTGACGAGGGCCAACAGCCCGAAACGCGTTCGTGGTTAGCTTTTCTTGATTTATCAAAAGAAGATTAATATTTATTCCGATAGATGGCGCAAGCCATCAGCAAATTTCAGTTTCTCGATAAGGGGATGCCTTTTTTAAATGAAAATTTGAGCGTTCAGGATATGCCTATTTTATGTGTGTTTTTGAATTTAACACTTTTTCTATTTTCTAATTTTAAAAATTATTTTTTCAAATGTTCGGTGTATTTAGGCAATTTTTGGCCTTAAATACTCATTTCTTTATTTCTCAAGAAAACTCTGGAACCTAATAACGTTTGGTCGTTGAGGTACAGCCTTCACCACGCTGACGAGGGCGAACAGTCCGAAACGCGTTCGTGGTTGACTTTTCTTGATTTATCAAGAAAATGAGTTGGCCAAATATCAGGGAACAGGTTAAATCAATGTTTAGTTGATTTCTGTTCCACTAGATGGCGCTCTGCTATCTAAAAAGAACATGTTCTCGTGGTCAGGATATGCCTTTTTTGTTTTTTTAATACCAAACTCTGTTTAATATTACCATACAATGTAGAAAAGGTATGTTTTTAGTGATATATCAAAATACGAAACTATTATAGACGTGTATGATTCTTTTTAAAAATAAACTATTTCTACTGTCCTTACTGCAATGGAAATATTAATGGGAATCTCATCAGTGGTGAATTAATTTTTCCATTGCAGTAATGACAGTAGAAATTGTTTTTTTTTTAAAAGAATCATACGCGTCTATAATAGTTTCGAATTTTGATAACAGATGGCGCGCTAATGCATCATAATATAATGATATACAAGGTATGTCCCATAAGTTCCCGGACTGGGTCCATAAAAAAAAAAAGGTAAGATTTAAAAAAAAAAAATTTATTAAAACTTTTCAAAGTAATCCCCCCTTGCTTCAACGCACCAGCGCCATCGTTTCTCCCAATTGTCGAAACAGTTTTTATAAGCCTCTTTTGGAATGCTCTTCAATGCTAACGGCGATTTTTCTATTATGTCATCCCTGGTGTCAAAATGTCTTCCTTTTAGAACTGCTTTAAGTTTGGGGAACAGGAAAAAGTCATTTGGTGCGATGTCTGGGAAATAGGGTGGTTGAAGTAGGATTTGTGTCCCGTTTTTCGCCAAAAAGCTAGTCATCAAGTGCGCTGTGTGAGGGCGAGCATTGTCATGGTGTAGGATCCAGCCACCATTAGTCCATTTTTCTGGCCTTTTTTTTTCGAATCGCTTCCCTTAGACGGCGAAGAATGCCCAAATACATTTCCTTATTAACTGTTTGGACTGCAGGAAGATACTCGTGATGAACAATGCCCTTGTTATCCGAAAAAGCGACCAGCAACACCTTGTTTCTGGATTTTTTGGGTCTAGGCTCACCCTAACCTCTCCACTCGGCAGATTGAGGTTTGGTTTCAGGGTCATAGCCATAGACCCATGTCTCGTCGCCTGTGATTATCTTGTCTTTCCATTCTGGATCCGTTCTTGTCATTTCCATCATGTCCTCACAGGTTGCAAGCCGACACAGTTTTTGCTCATTGGTGAGGAATCTTGAGATGAATTTTGCAGGAGTCTTTTTGAGCTTCAAATCTTCGGTTACGATCCTTCCAATCGTTGTTTTAGAGATGCCTGTGTCTTGCTCTAGCTCCAGCAAAGTGGTTCGAGGATTTTCTTTTATAAAATCGGTGATTGTTTGCACATTTTCATCAGTCCTTTGAAATTTTGAGCGTCCTTGACGAGGATCATCTTCAATGGAAATTCTGCCAGCTTTAAATCTAGAATGCCATTCAAAAACAGTTGTTCTCTTTGGGGCGTCATTGGGGAATGCTTTATTAAGCATTTCAAAAGTTTCGGTAGCTGATATTTGAAGTTTCACACAAAATTCTATGCAAATCATCTGCTTCAATTTTTGTTCCATCGTAAAATCGCCGCAGCGCTAGGTGTGACCTTTAAATAAATTAGAATAACCTTGGCGCGCGCGCAAGTACCGCCTCGATATTGGTACCACCGTGTAGTCAGATATTTTTTCTATAATAAACAGTCAAATTCATTTACATTTTTCATTTATTTATTTTTTTATGGACCCAGTCCGGGAACTTATGGGATATTATAAAAAAAAATACCATTTAGTGGGTTAGTTTTATTATAAAATTGAGTTATATATATAAATAATTTTTACCCCAAATTTTTAAAAATAATTTAATATCAACTTTTTAGAGACCTGCTATCGTACTTTTCATAATCATATTTTATAAATTCAATTCTTAAATACCCGTTTCTTGATTTTTTTTAGGATGCCTTTAAGACGAGCTTTTTTTGATCGTTGAGGTACATCTTGCATTACGTTAATGAAGGTCAACAGTCATTACTACAGTGATAAAAATAATGGGAGGGCCTGGCTCATCAGTGATTAACCCATTCAGTGGTTTCGCCAGTTTAAATTGCAGTAGGGGGGCAATAGAAAATTATTTTATTTAAAACTTTCGACCCGAGGGACGTGAATTCGCGTTCTTGCCGACGTTTTACAGGTAAATTAGGTTAGCCGACATCCCCCCAACCTACTGATAGATAGACAAGAAGGGACAAGATCCTCATAGACGCGAATTCGGTTTTTAATATTATATTTAATTTTGTAAATCGGAAAAGACGAGAATTTGCATCCCTCGGGTTGAAAGTGTTAAAAAGAATCATACGCGTAACAAATAGTTCTTATTTCTGATAATAGTGGGCGCGTTAAATCATCTTACATATAACCCATCCAGGGTAAATGGAATAATCTATATATATGAAATATCTATCTCAAACAATCTATCTTTAAAATTATTCACTTTTCTAATTGATATTACATGAATAAATATAAGAGGCAATGTATTAAAAGAAAATAAAATTATTAAACAAAAATTAAATTATCTTATCTTTACTCAAATCAGTTAAGTGTCAGAAAAAGAAGGCAACTTTGAATAAATAAACACTGAAGTAAAATTCAGTTTCTTCTCGACAGAAAAACAGCTGCAGGTTGGTTTAAAATGTTTTGAAGCTTTCAATACTACACAAATTTATTCATCCATAGAGGCTATGCCTTAAGCAAACTTTCTTAGTCATGTGTCCTTTGTCAAAATATTTCTCAAAAATAGAATTGTAAATATATTCATTTTACTCTATTATTCAATATATATATATATATATATTAAAAATAAAGAGAGCATATCCTGACCACGAGCACATGCGATTTTTAGATGGCAGAGCGTCATCTAGTGGAGAAAAAATAAACTAACGTTTATTTAACTTGCTCCGTGATATTTGGCCAACCCAATTTCTTGATAAATCAAGAAAAGCCATCCACGAACGCGTTTCGCGCTGTTAGTGCTCGTCAGCGTGGAGTAGGCTGTACCACTGCGAACAAAAAGAGTTTTGGTCCCAGAGGCTTCTTGAGAAACTAAGAAATGGGTATTTAAGGTCAAATTTGCGTAAATACGCTTAACACATGAAAATAATATAGAAAAAAAGAAATGTGATGAATTAGATAGGCTAGGATATATGTTACTTTACAATTATTAAGCCTAAAAACATTTATAAAATCTAAAATTAGCTTAAAATTTCAGGTAATACATAAGCATCTTGATAAGCACAAAAACAACAAAAGTTTTTTCTTAAGACCAGAGAGAATTGTCAGATATAACCATTTTTGTAAATATAAGTGTTGCGGATACGATCACTTCCTCACTTACAAAGCTCGGAAAGCTTACCGCATCCTGGATATGTCTGGTCTTATCTAAATAGTTGTGGCAGAGCTTCTGTATCTTCTTGCCAGACTTCTTCTGTCTCCAACCGAAGCCTATTTGCTTCCTTAAAAGTTCCCCCAACACACTGAAGACACTAATAATTCACCAACACCTGATTGTTACTGACACACCTTTATTAAACTTACACATCCTTATATACAGAATTATTTTGAAAATAGAGCAATCCATATTTAATTCATTAGATAATAAAAGGCATATATTGGATTTTATAAAATATTTATTTTGCCAATATTTCGGCTGGCTGAACGCCAACCTTTATCGAGGCATTACATTTTTGTAAACACAAACTCAGCGCCACATAGTGTTATAACACTATGCGGCGCTGAGTTTGTGTATACAAAAATGTAATGCCTCGATAAAGGTTGGCGTTCAGCCAGCCGAAATATTGGCAAAATAAATATTTTATAAAATCCAATATATGCCTTTTATTATCTAATACAGAATTATATTTACAAATATGTAAATCTTCTGGCTGAATAAGCAAAAATAGAAATTTACATAACCGGCGTCTCCAATAAGATTATCCCAAAATTTCGTGGTTTTCCTAAAACGTTGTTTTTCTTATTACTTGGCGAATAATATTATTACGGCGAATACATAATAATACAATTACTTTATACATAATACAAAGACATTATACATAACGGCGAATAATATTGGTATTTCAATTTTTTGCAAGTGTTTACGAACTTTTGGGATAACCTTGTATATTAATGATTATTTTTACCTATTTTTAACCTATAATGTGTGATCAGGTTACTAATTTATCTTGTTTCTTTTTTATTAATAATTTTTCTTGTACAAACAACAACAACAACAAAAGCCTTTATTTAGGGCATTCCGCCCCATTAATTTTTTCTTGTATAAAATATTTATAACTTTTTCTGTTTAAAAATTTAAATCGACGCAATTATCCCTAGCCGTAATATCGCTTTTTTGTGTGTTGAAATAAAATAAATTTAAAAATTTCGAAACATTTAGACACTTATATATAGACTGGTTCCAAAATCCAAGAAAAAAAACAAAATAAACAATATTTTTTTAATAAGAGACATCTTTTGTTCTCGTCAGTGAAATATAAAGCATTTGGCAAGGCGTTAAAAATGATTCTAAGGTTACAAGAGCTTTGACAAAGACAAAATATTTTTGTCGAAACGTTGAGAAAATAAAAAGCTTTTCTGAAAGAAGTGTCTTTATTTACGAACCATGAATGCCGGCCAGACAACGTCAATCTTCAAGATAAACAAGGTTAGAAAGTATGACTAAGAGAGTATCAGGATGACCCAAAGATCTGCTTTTCTGGTCGTTGAGGTACAGCTTACACTACGCTGATGAGGACCAACAGACCGAAACGCGTACGTGATTAGCTTTTCTTGATGAATCAAGAAATATTATTTAAGAAATTCTGAAATGAACGATTTATTCATATTTATTTCGATAGATGGAGCAAGCCATCAGAAACCTTTAGTTACACGGTTAGGTTTTTTTTGTGTAAAGAAACCATGTAAGTAGGTAATTAGTTATACACAGTCTTGTAGCTCTTCAAATCAAATATACTTCAGAAACGATTTACTGGCCGAAATATCTTTAATTTGAAGATCTATGAATACCGGCCAGGCAGCCTCTATCTTTACAACAGTCTTAGGTTAAACATAACAGCTACTTACAAATTACAATAATTCTTAGATGTCGCAACTCTTTTATTTACATAAATTAAAGAAACTTTCGAGAGCAGGTCCTTTTTCAGCTAATTAATACGTATTCACTGCACCAATGCTTGCTGGAATGGAAATCTAATGCTGCATATAACTGGTACATAGCAGGAGGGACAAGCACCGGTTCTGTTCTCCCAAGAGAACAACAGTCTTTGATTTCCAGACTTAAGTCTGGTCATCTACGGACAATGACTTTCCAGAATGGTTGCAAGGTTTTTCCACTATGTACTAAGTGTCGAACAGAGCAGAAGGGGGAGAAGCACTGGTTCTATCCTCCCAAGAGAACAACAGTCTTTGATTTCCAGACTTAAGTCTGGTCATCTACGGACAATGACTTTCCAGAATGGTTGCAAGGTTTTTCCACTATGTACTAAGTGTCGAACAGAGCAGAAGGGGGAGAAGCACTGGTTCTGTTCTCCCCAGAGAACAACAGTCTTTGATTTCCAGACTTATGTCTGGTCATCTACGGACAATGACTTTCCAGAATGGTTGCAAGGTTTTCCCACTATGTACTAAGTGTCGAACAGAGCAGAAGGGGGAGAAGCACTGGTTCTGTTCTCCCCAGAGAACAACAGTCTTTGATTTCCAGACTTATGTCTGGTCATCTACGGACAATGACTTTCCAGAATGGTTGCAAGGTTTTCCCACTATGTACTAAGTGTCGAACAGAGCAGAAGGGGGAGAAGCACTGGTTCTGTTCTCCCCAGAGAACAACAGTCTTTGATTTCCAGACTTATGTCTGGTCATCTACGGACAATGACTTTCCAGAATGGTTGCAAGGTTTTCCCACTATGTACTAAGTGTCGAACAGAGCAGAAGGGACAAGCACTGGTTCTGTTCTCCCCAGAGAACAACAGTCTTTGATTTCCAGACTTAAGTCTGGTCATCTACTGACAATGACTTTCCAGAATGGTTGCAAGTTTTTCCCACTATGTACTAAGTGTCAACCTGCAACCCTCAACCACATTATTGACTGTATTGGCTCATCCGTTGATGAGCTCTGCTCATCCCCAGCAGACACCATCAATAAGCTCTACAAGCTTGATACCCTGATATGATTGAGTGGAGATAAGAAAGAAGAAGACACACCCCCAGCACACAACATCCACAAGCTCTACAAGCTTGATACCCTAATATAATTGAGTGGAGATAAGAAAGAAGAAGACACATCCCCAGCAGACACCATCAACAAGCTCTACAAGCTTGATACCCTGATATGATTGAGTGGAGATAAGAAAGAAGAAGACACATCCCCAGCACAGACACCATCAACAAGCTCTACAAGCTTGATACCCTGATATGATTGAGTGGAGATAAGAAAGAAGAAGACACATCCCCAACAGACACCATCAACAAGCTCTACAAGCTTGATACCCTGATATGATTGAGTGGAGATAAGAAAGAAGAAGACACATCCCCAACAGACACCATCAACAAGCTCTACAAGCTTGATACCCTGATATGATTGAGTGGAGATAAGAAAGAAGAAGACACATTCCCAGCAGACACCATCAACAAGCTTGATACCCTGATATGATTGAGTGGAGATAAGAAAGAAGAAGAATATGTCTTATAGTCAACTTTTTCATTTTTAACGATATTCCTAGCTGTAGAACTGGCGTTACAAGTAGACACATAGCTATCATTGGACAAAGAACCAAAGAAAACCTTATATATCTTTGACTTGTTACGTTGCTAGGTGGGTGTCGGTGGAAGGATGGTCTAAACCGTTGGTTTTCAACCACTACGACCCGAGAATGAATCCCTCATTGGGCTTTTTTTTTTCTGATTCAAGAAAAAAATGTTCCAATGGCCCCCGATTATTGCAAAAGTCCAACCCCACCAGCGAGTGAAAGTAATCAAACGAGGCTCTGGCACATTTGTAAGTGAAAAGTCGAACTGCTTTTCACATGTGTAGACATGTGATGTACTTACAGTAAAAGCAGTCGCCAACATCTACCCACCATGATTATAATGACCTGTACCACGTGTACCTGAGATAAGCAAAATAAAAAAAATAAAAAAACGTTGCTAGGTATGTATGAAACTACGATATTTTGTCTTTCTTCATGAATAGCCGGGAACAATGAAGAATATTATGTGACAAATTCTGGAACAATATAAAAAATCAACGTTTAGTTGATATATATTCCGCTAGATGGCGCAAGCTATCAGCCTCGTTTCACGATATTCTTTTTAAAAACGTATTCACCTGATATCCAAGTACAATTTCTTGAGTATTGTATAATTTTATTTTCTCATATCTAATACGAAAATTTCAAAAATATCAAAAAGCATCCAGGGTTTGAGATAGCAGAGCACCGTTTTTCATATGTGTATATATATAAAGGTGGAAAATTTATAATTTCCAATATTCACATGATATTTATGATAGGCCGTGTCATATTTTAAATATGAAGTTTAGGATTGAAATTGTTAATAAATTCTTCGTTAAGCCTAGCGTGCTTCCGCCCCTTAAATCAGCAGCACGATGACGTCATAAATCTGAAGTATCGTCTGGCAAGCTATTAAACGCCATTCATCTTGGCTAAATTTCTTCAGGTCTCGTCTGCGTTAATCGCAGCCATGACTTATTGATTGAATTACATCGAGACTCTTATTATCTTCTGGGATATTATCGTTTGGTTGGTTAAAAAGTCGTCTGCACGGTTTTTTTTTTCTTTAAATTATAGTTTAGTTATAATCGTCTGCACATTTTTTTTAAATTATCGTTTGTATTGTTAAAAAGTCGTCTGCGTGGTTTTTCTTTAAATTATCGTTTGGTTATAATCGTCTGCTCATTTTTGAAACTATCGTTTGGTTGTAGTTGTTTACACGATTGTTTGATTGTAATCGTCTCTTGTGTTTTCGAATTTATTCCGGGATATTATCAATTGTATGATTAAAAGGTTGTCTGCACGTTTTTTTTCTTTAAATTATCGTTTGGTTATAATCGTCTGTGCGTTTTTAAAATTATCGTTTGGTTGTAGTTGTTTACGCGCTTGTTTGATTGTAACCGTCTCTTGTGTTTTCGAATTTATTCCGGGATATTATCGATTGTATGATTAAAAGGTTGTCTGCACGTTTTTTTTTCTTTAAATTATCCTTTGGTTATAATCGTCTGTGCGTTTTTAAAATTATCGTTTGGTTGCAGTTGTTTACGCGCTTGTTTGACTGAAATCATCTTTTGTGTTTTCGAAATGATCGTTTGGCTTTGGTAGGCTGTGCATTTTTATAACGATCTTTTACATTTTGATATATATATATATATAAAGGCATATCCTGATCACGTTTACGTGAACTTTCAGATGGTAGAGCGTCCTCTAGTAGAACAAAAATCAACTAAACATCAATTTAGCCTGTACCCTGATAATTGGCCAACTCATTTTCTTGATAAATCAAGAAAAGCTAACCACGTACGCGTTTCGGGCTGTTGGCCCTCGTCAGCGTAGTGCAAACTGTACCTCTATAACCAAAAATATGTTTGGTTCCAGAGGCTTCCTGAGAAATCAAGAAATAGGTTAATGTTCTTCCGCAAATAAAATTTTATATCAAAGCTATCTTAGCAAATTAATTTTATGAATTCAATTGCCATCTATGGATAAAATGTACCATTAAAATTCGATGATTGTATAAAAAGAAACACATTACTGAAAATAATTGTAACAACAAACAACAACAAGGCTTTTATTAGGGCCCATTACCCTGTATGGATTCGCCATACAACAACAAAATAATACAGTAATTTTTCTCCCTTTCCCCATGTGCACGTGAGCCTTTGTTTGAAAAGGGATTTATTTAGACATCTGTTCTAAAACTTTCCTCACTACCTCTTTTGTCTATGAATCTATTTACAATTGATCTGTAGAAATTATAGAGTTCTATTGCTATATATTTTTTTCTGAAATAGTTCTCAGCGTCTTCAGTGGGTTGCTAAATCTCCAGAAGATGTTTTTAAGAGTTTTTTCTCTTTCTTCACCTAAATATTTGCATTCTATGATATAGTGGGAGATTTCATCAGATATCGTATTTCCAAAAATCCTGCAGTGAATGTTTTCCTTTTTGATAATGAGATAATGACTATATAATTGTAACAAAGTTGAACATGTGTTGTACAAGACCATTATGGTGGGTAGATGGTACTTGTAGTGTATTTACATATCTACACATGTAGAAAACAGCTCAAATTTGCATATGAAACCTGTCAGTGCCTTATTTCGTGGAAAGTATTGAGAATTCGTCAAAATTCTGTGATCATAGAAGCAAATTATAAGCTTATGTCCATAGTTTTCTTGAAAACCATTTCTGAGATTCCACCCTTCAGTGCTGCGTATATAAGCAGAATCGTCCAATACAGTATTAGAGTTCTGAGAAGCGGTCTGGTGGATTAAATTGGCGAAACCGCTGGGAGGGTTTACCACTGATGAGCCAAGCCCTCCCAACATATTTTTTCATCGCAGTAAGGGCAGTAGAAGTTTGTATTATGTATAAAAGAAATATTCGTGCTTTTGAGAAGCAACTTTATCAAAATGTAATCACTTATATATGCATATATGTTGATTTTATATCAATATTTAGTCCTTAATTCGTGCCAGGTCCAGAGAAGCCTCACCAGACCACCTTTTGGAAATGTATGGGAGCCAAGACAGGACCCCTATATTCCAATCCTACCAAGATTATGAATTTGATCTGTGAATTTTCAGTCTCCATGACCTTATATATTTATACAATGCGATAATATAAAAAAAAATGAAAATGTTGATTTTTAGGATTACCAATTATGGATTTTTTTTTTCAAAGATATAATAATTATATATATAATCAAAGGAATTTAGTACGAACATGTTTCTTTTATACATAATACAAATTTCTACTGTACTTACTGCGATGGAAAATTAGATTGGGAGGGCTTGGCTCATCAGTGGTTAACCCTCCCAGCGGTTTCGCTCATTTAATCCATTAGACCGCTTCTTAGAGCTCTAATACATCTCGAGGACCAGGCCATCACCATCTCCTCAGCGGCGAAGTACGCGATCTACGTATTCTTTGTAGATCACCAAATACATGGTGTCGCTGGAGACCTGCTGGTGATTCTCCACCAAACTCTGCAGCGGTGGTAGAGACGCCATATTCATTGTACATAGTGTATATAATGCATATTATCTTTTTTTTTAAATAGTACAGACTGTGTACTTTTGTATGTATTGACAAGATGTCAATAAGACTATTTTAATTGTCATTGTCTAATACTGTATTTGAGTCAAGACCTCCCAATATATTTTTTTCATCGCAGTAAGGACAGTAGAAGTTTGTATTATGTATAAAAGAAACATTCGTGCATAAATCCTTTCATTTTATATATATATAGATGGCGCGTTATTGCTTAATGTTATTACAATTATATTATTTTAGAATAGTTTAATAAAATGTAAAATTAAGTTTTTTATATTGTTGGTGTATCTTATATAATTCATTTAAATAATAATAATGAAAATAATTTATATTATGATTCACTAACGCGCCATCTGTTATGAAAATTCGAAACTATTTTAAACGCGTCTAAAATAGTTTCGAAAATAGTTTATATTTACATACATTCTAAAATTGTTAAGCCTTTTCTTAGCAGACGAAAGTTCTTGAATCTCTCTTCTGCTTTCCAACGTAATATATAATTAAACCGATAATGATGATAACTATAAACATACTAAATAGATTTATATAAAAAATAGACACTTCGGCCAGTTGGAGTTTTTTATTTTCTTAACGTTTCGACAAAAATATTTTGTCTTCGTCAGGAGAAGTAAATAAAGCATTTGACAAGGCAATTTTGTAACGTTTGTATAATTTGTGAAATGTTGTGAATTCTTGTGTCTAATTTTATTTTTCAATTAAATAGAATAATTCATAGAATCAAAATACGAAACTATTATAGACGCGTATGATTCTTTTAAAAATAAAACAATTTCTACTGTCCTATGATGGCGAGCTAGTGTATCATAATATAATTCATAGAAAAATAGTTTGTTACTTATAATACAGAAAAAAGAATGGAAATCACTAAAAATATTAGACAAAATGAAGACAATGTTATCAAATATTGTATTTCAATTATAAGAGACTTGAACAGAATTCTCGAATCGATAAATTCGAGGTGTTCTATGATAAAAAAAAGGGTCTAGCAATATTACAAGGGAGGCATCAAATGTACCAGCCGAGGGTAATTTTTTAGAGCAAATGACGCGTGAGATTATCTGTGGCGCTCAATAACTTTTGACTTAACGAATTTCTGCGACACTTTCTATTAAAACTTGTCTTAATTAACTTGTTCCAAAGTGGATGGATGTTCCAGCTGGTCCACTTGTTGTTCGTCTTGTTCCTAATTCAATGATTCTTCTGCGTTTGACATTATTTCGTGAATTTATTTTAAATTGATCATAGAGTAATGTTGTTGCCAGATTGCTATTGGTTAACATGAGATTCCGTCTGGAAAGTATTTTGTAGCGTTTGTATAATTTGTAAAATTTTGTGAATTCATGTGTGTAATTTTATTTTTCAATTAATTATAGATAGAATATTCAATTTATTTTTTCTTGATTATATATATTTAGAAAAGGATATTTTATTTTATTATTACAGAAGCACGAAGTCTATCAGACTATTGTGCTATATTACAATTATTTAC
Source organism: Cordylochernes scorpioides (assembly GCA_030710605.1). NCBI lineage: Eukaryota > Metazoa > Arthropoda > Arachnida > Pseudoscorpiones > Chernetidae > Cordylochernes > Cordylochernes scorpioides. Next base: position 130,763 of record CP092869.1, on the reverse strand, counting down.
ATATATATCTTTAATTATTTACACGATGAATTAGTAGTGATTTATAAATCTGTGTACAAATTGCTCTAAATATGCCAAAATTTTCATAAGATTGAGTATATACAGAAAGATGGCATTATGTCAAAGTAAGCAAGTACAATTTGGTTAGTCAGAGGGCAAGCCAACAAAAGATGGTGTTTCAACATCTAGACAGCATGTTGGATCATTTATAACTCTCAAGTCAAAGAGAAAACTTGGGTCCTTTGCCTGTGAAGAACAAAGTAGTGTATTTATCAGGAGTAATGAAGCTTGGTACATCTCTCAGAAAAAAATTCTTGAACGTTGTATTAGTTTGAGAAAAATAAAATCTAAATTTTGTATTGATATATAATTTATTGAACTCATTTGAAAAGGGGCTTATTTAGTGTTTGGTCTGTCAGAGAATTCTTCATATAGTATCTAATTAGTGATAATTCAAGAAAAAGGAGAACTGCTTGTTTTCGATTGCTTTCATGTAAATTTATGCTAAGTCCTTTCATATTTCTTTTCCTCTTTTTAACACTTATTAAATAACATTACTGATTATCTTTACTATTACTGTTATTTCTTGTATACAAGAAGACCCTGTTTGTTCTTCGAACAAAATGATACAAAAAAAAAACGATATTCTCGAACATTTTAGATTTCAAATATTATGTAAAAGTGATAGCAACGTTTCATAAAAGCATTCCATTCACAAAAGCAAACGATGACAGAATTGATAACTCTGATACTTGTATATAGGACACCCTATTCTTTACTAAAAGAACAACTTGATGATGGAAGAGTGGCTTTAATATAATCAAATCACAAGCTTTCGGGCATAACCGCCCATCGACAGGTGTAAAAACGAGACGGTTATGCCCGAAAGCTTGTGATTTGATTATATTAAAGACACTCTTTCCTCATCAAGTTGTTCTTTTAGTAAAGTTAGTGAAGGGATTATTGATTCAACACCCTATTCTACTCGGAGAATCTATATAAAGGCCCAATAGCTCGAAACGCGTTTGTGGTTAACTTTTTTTTTTATCTATTAAGAAATTGGATTGACCAAATATAAAGGAACAAGTTAAATCAACGTTTAGTTCATTTTTATCCCACTAGATGGTGCTCTGTCATCGAAATGCTTATGTGAGCGTGGTCAGGATATGCCTTTTTTATGTTTTTAATAGAAAAAAAATGGCGTCAAAAATGTGTTTATATAGCGTTAAGAATGTGTTTATATTTTTTTTCGACAGAAGGCGCTGAGTTTAATGAAGAGATAGCCTTACTATTCTATATACAGTTACGAGCGTCATTCTTCATCTCTGTCACCGTTTGCTTTTTTTTTTTTTGGAATGGCGCCCTCCTATTGGTTGGCTACGGTCACGCCACCTTTGCCCTCCCCCCCACCACTCGCTATTTCGTCTTTGTAATTACTGTGTTGGAGCGGGTCGCTCCCTAAATAAATGCATATATTAGATAATAACCAAATGGATTCCTCTCTTTCTTTTTCCCAGTAAGAGACGCCTACGGAAGCCAAACAGTACATAGACAGATAAAGCACATAGGCTATAGTTATTAACTAACATATGCAATTATATAAGGCGCCAATTTATAATTGTAACAAATAGTATTTGAATCAAAACATTCAATCGGGGGTAAAACACGGGCGTTGTCCAAGTCATTCGGCTAGTCTGTTATATACAGCAGTCAGAGAGCTAACCCCCATGTAGAGCTGATAAGATCCGATTTACACTCCAGGAGCCCGGGTAACCTCTATTTTCTCTCTGATAAGATCTGATAAGCAGGTTATATCCCCTCGGTTCCATTTCTACTCTAGAGGGAAACTAAGGTTTATAGGAAAAGATAGATATATCTTTAATAAGAAATTCATTTACAATCAATCTTCTAATAAATAAAAGTCAATGTCTGTTTCGCGATAAACTCAAAAACTACTGAACCAATTGGTACCAAATTTTGCATGTCGCTTTTTATAAACCTTTTATATCATTTATATTCTTTCTGTTCCCTCTAAATATATATATATTAATCTCTATTTTAAATTATAAAAAATGGGGCATGAACTTATTGGAATATATTTTTTCAACAATGGAGTGGAGAGAAGCCAAGCTTATGCGATTTTTTAGGAAGTCAGACGAACTCTTTTAAATGTAGAAATAAAGCAGATGGATTTGTAGGTTGGTCGTAATGAAGTCAAACGAACTCATTCGATCGTTGTAATGAAGTCAGACGAACTCATCTGATCTTCGTAATGAAGTCAAACGAACTCATACGATCGTTGTAATGAAGTCAGACGAACTCATCTGATCGTCATAATGAAGTCAAACGAACTCATTCGATCGTCGTAATGAAGTCAGGCGAACTTATCCAATCGTTGTAATGAAGTCAGACGAACTCATCCAATCGTTGTAATGAAGTCAGACGAACTCATCCAATCGTTGTAATGAAGTCAGACGAACTCATCTGTTTGTTGTAATGAAGTCAGACGAACTCATCTGTTCGTTGTAATGAAGTCAGACGAACTCATCTGATCGTTGTAATGAACTCAGACGAACTCATCCGATCGTTGTAATGAAGTCAGACGAACTCATCTGTTCGTTGTAATGAAGTCAGACGAACTCATCTGTTCATTGTAATGAAGTCAGACGAACTCAACTGTTTGTTGTAATGAAGTCAGACGAACTCATCTGTTCGTTGTAATGAAGTCAGACGAACTCATCTGTTTGTTGTAATGAAGTCAGACGAACTCATCTGTTCGTTGTAATGAAGTCAGACGAACTCATCTGTTCGTTGTAATGAAGTCAGACGAACTCATCTGTTTATTGTAATGAAGTCAGACGAACTCATCTGTTTGTTGTAATGAAGTCAGACGAACTCATCTGTTCGTTGTAATGAAGTCAGACGAACTCATCTGTTCGTTGTAATGAAGTCAGACGAACTCATCTGTTCGTTGTAATGAAGTCAGACGAACTCATCTGTTCGTTGTAATGAAGTCAGACGAACTCATCTGTTCGTTGTAATGAAGTCAGACGAACTCATCTGTTTGTTGTAATGAAGTCAGACGAACTCATCTGTTCGTTGTAATGAAGTCAGACGAACTCATCTGTTTGTTGTAATGAAGTCAGACGAACTCATCTGTTTGTTGTAATGAAGTCAGACGAACTCATCTGTTCGTTGTAATGAAGTCAGACGAACTCATCTGTTCGTTGTAATGAAGTCAGACGAACAGATGAGTTCGTCTGACTTCATGATGAGTTGTAATGTTCGTTGTTGTAATGAAGTCAGACGAACTCATCTGTTTGCTGTAATGAAGTCAGACGAACTCATCTGATCGTCGTAATGAAGTCAGACGAACTCATCTGTTCGTTGTAATGAAGTCAGACGAACTCATCTGTTCGTTGTAATGAAGTCAGACGAACTCATCTGTTCGTTGTAATGAAGTCAGACGAACTCATCCGATCGTTGTAATGAAGTCAGACGAACTTATCTGTTCGTTATAATGAAGTCAGACGAACTCATCTGATCGTCGTAATGAAGTCAAACGAACTCATCTGATCGTCGTAATGAAGTCAAACGAACTCATTCGATCGTTGTAATGAAGTCAGACGAACTCATCTGATCTTCGTAATGAAGTCAGACGAACTCATCTGTTCGTTGTAATGAAGTCAGACGAACTCATCTGTTCGTTGTAATTAACTCAGACGAACTCATCTGTTCGTTGTAATGAAGTCAGACGAACTCATCTGTTCGTTGTAATGAAGTCAGACGAACTCATCTGTTCGTTGTAATGAAGTCAGACGAACTCATCTGTTCGTTGTAATAAAGTCAGACGAACTCATCTGTTCGTTGTAATAAAGTCAGACGAACTCATCCAATCATCTTAATGAAGTCAGTCGAACTCATCCGATTGTTGTAATGAAGTCAGACGAACTCATCTGATCGTTGTAATGAAGTCAGACGAACTCATCTGTTTGTTGTAATGAACTCAGACGAACTCATCTGATCGTCGTAATGAAGTCAGACGAACTTATCCAATCGTTGTAATGAAGTCAGACGAACTCATCTGTTCGTTGTAATGAAGTCAGACGAACTCATCTGATCGTCGTAATGAACTCAGACGAACTCATCTGATCGTCGTAATGAAGTCAGACGAACTTATCCAATCGTTGTAATGAAGTCAGACGAACTCATCCAATCGTTGTAATGAAGTCAGACGAACTCATCTGTTTGTTGTAATGAAGTCAGACGAACTCATCTGTTCGTTGTAATGAAGTCAGACGAACTCATCTGATCGTCGTAATGAAGTCAGACGAACTTATCCAATCATTGTAATGAAGTCAGACGAACTCATCCAATCGTTGTAATGAAGTCAGACGAACTCATCTGTTTGTTGTAATGAAGTCAGACGAACTCATCTGTTCGTTGTAATGAAGTCAGACGAACTCATCTGTTTGTTGTAATGAAGTCAGACGAACTCATCTGTTTGTTGTAATGAAGTCAGACGAACTCATCTGTTTGTTGTAATGAAGTCAGACGAACTCATCCGATCGTCGAAGGGAGAACCTAGATTAACTAAATCAATCTTTGAGAGAGAGAGAGAGAAAAGTCAAATGAACGATTTAACCGTTTAGAGCAAGCCATAGAATTTCATTTAAGTGTTTGAAGGAAGTTAAAGTAACTGATTTAATTGTTAATACAAGGTAATAAGACCAAATCCAAATACATAAATAAATAGTGTGTGACGTTTCGATAACAGCACTGTTACCAAAACATCACATACTATTTATTTATTTGGATTTGGTCTTATTACTTTGTGTTTATAATTTATAATCCAAATTGTGCCTTATCATAATTCAATTGTTGAATGTTGATAGCCAGATTGGCAATAAAAAAACACTAGATGATAATAGATACAATTGATAAGAAAAATGACAAATTCGTTCAATAATTGATAGACAAAAGTCATACGAAGTCATATAAGCGATATTCTATAATTTCATATAACTGATTCAAGTGTTGGAAGAGAGCCTGAAGAATTGATTGATTTATTAAGAAAGTAATCAAAATAACTTATTTGATCTTTATAAACAATCAAAATAACTGATTCACATACAAATTCTTGGGAAAAAAATCTAAATAACTGATTCAATTCTCAGAAAATATTCAGAAGAACTGATACATTTTTTTTTTAAATGATCAGAATAACTGATTTATTTATTAAGAAAACATTCAAAATAACTTATTCAATCCTCAAAAACATTCTTAATAAATGATTCGCATACAAATTCTTGGAAAATATCAAAATAACTCTGATTCAATTCCTATAAAATATTCAGAAGTAGTGTTTCATTTCTTGAAAAATAATTACAATAAATGGTTTATTTATTAAGAAAACAATCAAAATAACTTATTTGATCTTTATAGAAACATTCAAATAAATTATTTGAACTTTAGAAACATTCAAAATAACTGATTCACATACAAATTATTTGGGGACAAATCAAAATAGCTCTGATTCCTTCCGTGGAAGATATTCAAAAGAAATTATTCATTTCTTGAAAAACAATCAAAATAACTAATTTAATTATTAAGAAAACAATCAAAATAACTGATTTGACCTTTATAGAAGCATTCAAAATAACTGATTCACATACAAATTCTTGGGGAAAAAATCAAAATAACTCTGATTAAATTCTTAGAAAATATTCAGAACTGTTTCACTCCTTGAAAAACAATCAAAATAATTGATTAAATTCTTCAGAATACAATTAAAATAACTTATTAAATCCTCGGAAACATTCAAAATAAATGCTTCACATACAAATTCTTGGAAAATAGATTAAAATAACTCTGATTCCTTCCGTGGAAGATATTCAAAAGTAATTATTTATTTTTCTTGAAATCAATCAAAATAACTGATTTATTTATTAAAAATCAATCAACATACCTTATTTAATGATTAGAAAAAATCAAATAACTGAGTCATTCGTTGGAAGATATTCAAAATAAATTATTCATTTCTTGAAAAATCAATCCAAACAACTGACTCAATCCTTTGAAGAAATTCAAGTTAACTGATGCAAATCCTTGGAATACCATTAATATAGCTGATTTATTTCATAAGAAAAAAAAATTCGAAATTTATAACTGATTAAATTCTTGGAGAACAATCGAAATAACTGTGATTCTCAATTTTCAGAAAAATCAGAATAACAAATATGAAAAAAGTGAGAAATAGTTACCTTCGAAAATATTTGAAAAAGGAAGAATAAATAAAATTAAGGTAAAGGGTTTTTTTAAATTTTGATTTCGCAAGTTTTCAAGCAAAATTTCTGTTCTTCAACGGGCATATACTTCTATGTACAATATCAAGATGAAATTTGCACATATTTCCAATTTTTCAGTACAACGTTCATCTTTATATTGTACATAGAAGTATTTTCCAGTTGAAGAACAGAAATCTTGCTCCGAAGCTTGCTTAATCAATATTAAAAGAAACTTTTTTACCTTAATTTTAATTATTCTTCTTTTTTCAAAAGATCAAAATACCTGATTTTAAATCCTTGGAAAAAACAATCAAAATATCTGATTCAATCCTTGAAAGAGATTTAGACGAATGGATTGAAGTGTTCGTATTCTTCAGGTAAATCCTTTTAACTAATTTTTGGAAGAAATTCAAATAATATATATAGGGTCGTCTCTTCAGTCAAAATAGATATCAAAACTAGACGCTATCTATTAACCGTCGCTGCAGACTAGCGGCCTCGGGTCGGTGACAAAGCCACAACACCAGCTTTAGCAAACTGAGAAGCGTCCACCTAGAGACCATGGTTTCGGGCTAATGGCCCTCGTCAGTCTAGGGCGGACTTTATTCCATGAGATCCACACGGGATCTAATGGAATCTTGACAATCTGCCAAAGTGGTGTTTATCTGGCAAAGTGGCTGGGCCAAATATATGGACAAATGTTATTTTATAGATGGCGCTCAGTATCAGCGTCTATTTTGCCAGGAGAGGTGACCTTTATTTTTATAAATCAATTTCCTACCGGCAAAATTTCCATCTATATTTTAGCCATAGATTTGACCCAGCCACTTTGCCAGCTAAACAGCTCTTTGGCAGATTGGTAAGAATTCCATTTGATACCATCATTACTAAGTGAAGTACATACCTCTCAAGCTTTACAAGCTCGAAACCCTAATATGATTGAATGGAGATAAGAAGAAAGAAGAAGACATTTGATAACTTGTATATCTCATGGATAAATCCGCCCTAGGCTGACATGGGCCATTAGCCATAAACCATGGTCTCTAGGTGGACGTTTCTGGATTTTCCAAAGCTGGTGTTGTGGCTTTTTCACCGACCCGAGTTCTCTAGTTTGAGAAGACGATCAATAGATGGCACATAGTTTCAAAGTTCATTATGGCGGTAGAAGCGACTTTTATTCTTATAGATCAATTTTCTACTGGCAAAAAATACTTAGGAAGAACAGTCCGGGTAGTTGGCGACTTATATACGTGGCTCCAGGAACCAGAGCTAACTAGCTAAATAGATAATAACGATATTTTACACACAGAGCTAACTCCGCCTTTGCCAGTCCCAAGCCCGGATGAAAAAGGAGGAAGGGGAGCAGTAACAAGCTTGCTAAAAAACCTGGGCTCAGCTGGCCTGGCTGATAGTACCCTGTAAGGTCTCCAGGGATACAGGATGAGCAGTGTTTGTACTCCATGTTAGGAGCAACTGCACATGATGTCTGTTTCTCATGTCAGAGACGGCCTTTTCTTTTGGAGCTAAGTCGGCCTGCCACTGAGTAGTGCTCCCAGTCTTAATGACAAAGGCAGACGCATTCTACTTCACTCAATCATGATGGTTGTCAAACAGACACCATCAAGGGTCACAACTTGATATCTTAATATGATTGAATGAAGATAAGAAAGAAGAAGACACACAGAGCTTGGGATAACACTGGTGAAACTGGAGAGAAGAAAACATTAAGTTTTCAATAAATCATTTTTCAAATGGTCGAATATTATATTGTGATAAATAGTACAAATGATAGATGGCGTCTAGTTTTGATGTCTAGTTTGACGGGAGAGGCAATCTTTGTCTCTTTAAATAGTACAAAAGTGAATTTGTACTTGGAGCAGGTGAAAAAATTAAGAAAAAAGCCATTTCCTGATTGTGCAACTGAATTGACCAATTACCGGTATTTGGCTAATTCTGGAATAATTAAAAATCAACGAGAATAGTTGATATTTATTCCGATAGATGGCGCAAGCCATCAGTAACATTCAGTTGCACGATCAGGAAATGCTTTTTTTTCGGAATATTATATTATTAAATATTCAAAACACCATTTATAAATGTATGAAAAACTACAAATGTGAAATTGTAATGTAATAAGATAGATAAATTAAGAAAAAGGCATATTTTTAGATAAATGAGTAATTGCCCAATTCTGAACTAATAAAAAAATCAATAAATAGTTGATATTTATTCCGATAGATGGCGCAAGCCATCAGCAACTTTCAGTTGCACGATAAGTAGATACCTTTTTCTTGACTATTTATAAAAATGAAAACTATTACAGAAGTGAAATTGTACTGGATTCAGACGAATAAATTAAGAAAAAGGCATTTCCTAATTTTGTAACTAAAAGTTACTGATGGCTTGCGCCATCTATCTATTTATAATATAAAAAGTGAGGCTACAGACAGCTCTGCTGCTTGGAGTACAAGACTTCAGCCCTGCCCCTACTTCCTGACTCCCTGCCGGTCTGGAACTACCTGGTTACCTGGTTCATCTCAGCAATCTACCCCCCCCCCTCCCATGACTAGACTTCTAGACTGTAGCTGTACAACCTGGGTAGTTGGCGATTTACGCTCCAGGAGCCCGGGTTATCTCTATTTTCTCTCTTTCTATAAAAAGTATCATTTATCTATATATATATAAATGACTGTATGTGTGTCTGTTCTTTATGCCTGACCAAACCACTCATTGGAACGCCATGAAACTTTGGAAAGTTATTTAGTACAGTATTGGGAAGGTTTCTAGCGAATAAAATTTTGAAATAACTTTTCGCCTAAAAATAATCAATATAAATATTCTAATTTATCTGTTATAATTCAACAATCTGCTCTAAATATTATCATGATGATACGATGATTTTGTAATGTAGAAAATTAGGAAAGACAAAATTCAGGATGACACGGCAATTTATTTGAGACAAGAATAATGATACAATTCCAAGGCGAAGATACTATTCCTTTAACTTCCAATTACCGAGGGAATCAATTAATATTGATTTTATTCAACTTATCGAGTATTTTCCAAGGGACCGGGAAAAAAATGTTCACTTTATCGAGAGATTCGTTAGACAAACCTTTACTCGGGTAAAACCCGGGCGAAGCCGGGTACATCCGCTAGTTTATAATATAAAATAATCATATTGTTTCACTATTTATTGAGAATACAGTGGACCCTCGGTTTGCGAGCATAATCCGTTCCAGAGCCATGCTCGTACTCCAAAACGCTCGTAGTGCGAAACTAATTTCTTATTTTTAATAATTGAAACTCGGGCAATTCTTCTTGCTACGAACAATTGCACAGTTTCCCACATTTTACATATTTCCCGAATCTGATCTGAAGGGAGGGATCCCAGTGAATTTCCATCCATCACGATTACGGGCAACCATCACGAGTTGCTCGTAATGCGAAATTTCACTCGTAATCCGAGGTAAAATTTTTCAAAAAATTTTGCTCGTACTGCGAAAAGCTCGTACTCCAGGGTGCTCGTAAACCGAGGGTCCACTGTGATGCTTTAATATAGCTTTCGAGCCCAGTGTCCTTCTTTAACAGTTGAATTAAAATAATCACTTTAAATAGATTTGAATTTTCTACCGCTTGGGATAGAAAACTAGAATTGCCATTGATTTTGATCATTTTTACAATGGTAAATCCATGTATAAGAAATTTATTTTTCTCCAATTTACCGAGATAAATCTATTTATTAGCTTGATTGTCTTAATTAAGTTTTCCTGTATATAAATTTCATATTACCTTTATATGTGATTTGCGTTAGAAATCATAATGATAAGAAAAAAAAGAGTCGGTGGACGAGTGATTAACACCCTCGATTCCCAACAGCCATGAACCTGGAATGAATCCCACGCTAACATTTTGTTTAATATGTGAATAAACTTCACATATTATTCATTGGAAAATTTGCCGGGAGGAAAATGATCCATAGAAGCATAGGGCGCCTCTCCCGTCAAAACCTGACGGTCTCTAGGTGGACGCTTCTCAATTTGTCAAAGCTGGTGTTGTGGCTTTGTCACCGACCCTAGGCCGCTAGTTGCGACGATGGTCAATAGATGGCGTCAGGTTTTGACGTTTATTTTGACGGGAGAGGCGCCCTATGCTTCTATATTATTCATTGTTGCAAATATCATAAACTAGGTTGTTCTTTTTGAGCGGTACCTAATAAAGTGATTTTGGAACAAGGATAATAATAACGTTGGTTATTACTGGTACTATTACTATTACAGCCTGCACCACGCTGACGAGGGCCCGCAGCTCGAAGCGCGTACATGGTTAGCTTTTTTTTTTATTAATCAAGAATGTGTATTTGTCCCCAATTCTGGAATAATTAAAAATCAACAAGAATAGTTGATATTTATTCCGATAGATGGCGCAAGCCAACAACAACTTTCAATTGCACGATAAGGAGATGTCTTTTTTCTTAAATATTACTATTATTTCTGCATGTAACCTACATTTCTGTTATCAAAATTCGAAACTATTTTAAACGCGTAAGATTCTTTTTGAAATTAAACAATTTCTACTGCCCTTACAGCAATGGAAAAATTTATTTGTGTGATTGGAGAATCAATATAAGACTTTTTTTTTTTTGCTTATCCCTAGTACACGTGGTACAGGCCATGATAATCATGATGGGTAGAAATAAGCGACTGCCTTCACTGTAAGTGCACCACATGTCTATACATGTTAAAAGCAGTTCGACTTTGCACTTACAAATGTGCCAGAGCCCCGTTTAGTTACTTGCACTCGCTGGTGGGTTGGACTTTTGTAAGAATCGGGAGACATTGGAGCATTTTTTATTTTATTAAATCAGAAAAAAAGTGACCAATGCGGGAATCGAACTCGGGTCGCAGCGGTCGAAAACCAACGCTTAGACCATCCTTCCACCGACCCCCCCCTCTATATAAGACTAAAAGCTCTTAATAAAGCTTTTTGTTGTTGTGGTTGATTTTACTCCTTTGTATGTCGTAGTTAGGTAGGAATTGTAAGTAAGAAAGAACAGAGAGGTACTGTAAATGGAACGCTAAACAGGAAGTCTGTTTAAATTCACAGGTGTCACAATATTCCTTATCAGACGACCCCGGTTCCCCCAATATTGACATTATGATACGGTCGGTCTGTTGACCGGGGGTTACCAACTGGTCATTTCCCCCGGGTACAGCCATCCTGACGAGGGCCAACAGCTCGAAACCCGTACCTAAATGACTTTTTTTTTATTTTGAAATTTTTCTTGGAGGATATTGATCAATAAAAATATAGTTAAACTCTTACGTCAAAATAGATGTTGAAACTAGACGCCATTTATTGACTACAAACTTGCGGATTCGACACTGTGATTTTTTTTTTTTGCGAAAAAAATCCCACTAAGGATTGACGAGGGCCATTAGCCCGAAACCATGGTCTCTAGGTGGACGCTTCTCAGTTTGCCAAAGCTGGTGTTGTGGCTTTGTCACCGACCTGAGGCCGCTAATTTGCGAAATATAGTTTTGACGTCTTTTTAACGGGAGAGGTGACCTTAATTTTTATTGATTTTCTTTATATGTCAAGCAAAAATAAAGAGGGTTGGGGGGAGGCCAATATAATGAAATAAACTTAAAAAATCAGCTGATATTTATTCCGATAGATGGCGCTCTACTATCAAAAAAATGCTTATTTGAGATATTAGGATATGCCTTTTTTTTGCATTTTTAGAATGCAGGGGGGTTTAATGTATGTTTATTCTTTTTATGGATATAAATAATAATATAAATAATTGGTGTGATCAAAATTTAATTTAAAAAAATAGATCAAATATTCATAGAAGTCAGGTATATACTAGATCTTGATGGAACAAGGTTAGTTGTCAACTTCCAGATTTGTTCCTTGGAAAGACCAATTCTCCAGGGGAACGGAATATGTTAGTTCAACAGAGACAACACCTTGTCTATATTTATGATATGACAAGGGGGTAGGTGGAAGGATGGTCTAAACCATTGGTTTTCGACCGCTACGACCCGGGTTCGATTCCCGCATTGGGCACTTTTTTATGTTTAAAAAAAAAAATGCTTCAACGGTCCCCCGTTTCTTACAAAAGTCCAACCCCACCAGCGAATGCAAGTAACCAAACGGATCTCTGGCATATTTGTAAATGCTAAGTCGAACTGCTTTTCACATGTGTAGACATGTGGTGAACTTACAGTAAAAGCAGTCGCCTACTTCTACCCACCAGAGTGGTACAGCTTACTCCACGCTGACGAGCGCCAAAAAGCGCGAAACGCGTTCGTGGATGGCTTTTCTTGATTTATCAAGAAATTGGGTTGGCCAAATATTAGGGAACAGGCTAAATCAATGTTTAGTTGATTTCTGTTCCACCAGATGGCGCTCTGCCTTCTGTAAAGCACATGTGCTCCTGGTCAGGATACTTCTACCCACCATGATTATCATGGCCTGTACCATGTGTACTAGGAATAAGCAAAAAAAAAACGATATGACAAGGCCAAAATTTCCTCATCATGTTCTCATTTTTTATTATTCAAGGTATTTATTGCCATGTTGTAAAATTCCCTTAAAATAATTGATTATACAGATATGTAGATAATAAAAAGGTATATATTGGTTTGAATAAAAAAATTATTTGCCAATATTTCGGTTGGCTGAACGCCAACCTTTATCAAGGCATTACATTTTTGTATAAAAATACAATAAAGCTGCTGAGTTTGTTTATACAGAATGTAATATCCTGATAAAGTTTGGCGTTCAGCTAACCGAAATATTGGCAAATAAATATTTTATTCAATCCAATATATACCTTTTTATTATCTAATGATTTAAGTATGGATTGCTCTATATTCAGAACGATAGATATAGTATCGGGATTCTGATAATAAGTCTGAAAGATAAACTCGTGGACAAAACTTAAGGAAGTTTTACTTTTCAGCATGTATATCGGGATTGAGACAATAAGTCTGAAAGATACACTCGTGGACAAAACTTAAGGAAGTTTTACTTTTCACCATGTATATCGGGATTCAGACAATAAGTCTGAAAGATACACTCGTGGACAAAACTTAAGGAAGTGTTATTTTTCAGCATGTATATCGGGATTCAGACAATAACTCTGAAAGATACACTCATGGGCAAAACTTGAGGAAGTTTTACTTTTCAGCATGTATATCGGGATTCAGACAATAAGTCTGAAATATACACTCACGGACAAAACTTGAGGAAGTTTTACTTTTCAGCATGTATATCGGGATTCAGACCATAACTCTAAAAGATACACTCGTGGACAAAACTTAAGGAAGTTTTACTTTTCAGCATGTATATCGGTATTCAGACAATAACTCTTAAAGATACACTCATGGGCAAAACTTGAGGAAGTTTTACTTTTCAGCATGTATATCGGGATTCAGACAATAAATCTGAAAGATACACTCATGGGCAAAACTTGAGGAAGTTTTACTTTTCAGCATTTATATCGGGATTCAGACAATAAGTCTGAAATATACACTCACGGACAAAACTTAAGGAAGTTTTACTTTTCAGCATGTATATCGGGATTTAGACAATAAGTCTGAAATATACACTCACGGACAAAACTTAAGGAAGTTTTCTTTTTAGCATGTATATCGGGATTTAGACAATAAGTCTGAAAGATAAACACAAGGTAATACGACCAAATCTAAACGAATAGTGTGTGATGTTTCGGTAACAGCGTTCTTACCATTTTCAGACAAAAGTGCTGAATGATAATGACTGATGATGGTAACAACGCTGTTACCAAAACATCACACACTATTTATTTGGATTTGGTCTTATTACCTTGTGTCTATAATCCACAAATTTTGCCTTATCAACTCTCTGAAAGATATTTGATACACAGAGTGATCTATTTGTGTTATATTAGCTTCTTAGTTGTTTTTATCTAATTACTAGACGGGTGACCCGGGCTTCGCCCCGGGATTGACCCATGTGCATATCTACCCGAGTGATATACAGGGTGATCCAAAAGTCCCGCACAACTTTAAAAATTAATAACTCCGCGAATATTTGCGTTAGAGCAATGCGGTAAACACCATTGTGTTCAGGATGCAATGGGATTTTTTATGGCAAATAATAAAAATTTCGAAATTGATTCTAGTTACAACTTTATTCGCTAGATGGCGCTCTACCAGAATCAGCTATTCAGCGGCCAAATTGTTTGATAATTTGAAAAATATAACTGAACGACACGTATTTTTCTTTTTTGAATACCAGGAAAGAACCCAAATAATATCAAATGATAAATTAATAAAACACCATTTCGCCAAAAGTTAGAAGAAATGGTTAACGATTTTTAAATACAATCTGAGATATGTAAAATAGGTATATGCAAATTAAAACATGTAGCAAAAAAAAAATTTATATTTTAGATGCGGTTTGCTGGAATCCTTTCAGATATTTATATTTCGAAAATAATAAATTTCTAATTTTTTAATTCAACTCTCTCTCAGTATCGATTATGTTTATTTTAATTCATATGAAAAATATTTATCTATCTCTGATGATTTATTTTACTCTGGAATGCCGTTGTTGTTTTTGTCGTGTCCAATAAAGAGTCTCAGATGTCTCCATGCATCTCTATCACAGCAGCAGCAGCAGCATTGTCCACTATCATGGGTGTGTAAAGCAGCTGCTCTGGGTCTATGTCAATTTTCTGCAAGGCTGCGGGCATGAGAATATGTGGGTAGGTGTTAGTTCCACACCAGGACAGTTGTTGCATGTTCTATAGGTTCTTGTGCCATCTGGATGTATTGTCATCCTTTATAATGTTTTGTTCTAAATCTTGTTATAATTTTGTCATTTTTCTCTCGGAGTTTATTTCACATTTTGATCTTTTCTTATTTTTGTTTAATTATCTTGTATTTTGCAAAAGCATTAGGGTCAAATAATGACATTTGTTCTTTCCTTTGGCTCAACTTTCTGGCTTCCTTTGCAAATTCAACTGCTATTTCATTACCCCCACGGGCAGGAATCCATTGTAGAATGCAGTTATTCTCCAATGATATCAGTTGAGTAAGTAACGAATGTATGTTCTGTGTGATTATAGTATTGCCCTTCTGAATTGCTTCTAGATCGGATATGAAGTCGTTGTACGGTATATTATAATTCCTTCTGCCTGATGCAGGGATGGTTGGTTAAGTCATACATCAAGAGCTTTCCAGATAGCTGTCGGTTCACAAGTGAAGTTTGACGGAATCTTTCTTGCTCCTTCTTTGATTTTGATGTATGTTCCATCTTGCAGTATTATGTTAATTCCAGCCCCTCCATTACTTATGGTAAGGTCTGATGATCCATCTGTATATGCTGTTAAATAATTTATCTGATCGCATAAACCAATTGTTTCAAGTCCTTTCTTTTTAAGAATGTTTTTGTTCTCTTTTTTTATTGCAGGGTTCATTCAGGTTAAGATTGATGATTACATTTGATGGCAATGGGGTAGGAAATATTGGTTATTCTCGAATTTGAAATTCATTATGTTTCATATTTATGCTTTTTCTAATATTGTTGTCGTACTGAAGTGTTGAAGATCTTTTGAGCCTTTCTTTTTGTGTCCAGTTTAAATATGTTCTATGGGATATGTGTTCGGTTTCTTTAGTGTTTAAGCTATTGGGGAATTTTATTGTTTTTAATTGTCTTCTGCTTTCAAGTAGGTCTAGACCACATTCTCTCTGAATTTTCTAATTGTTGGTATTTGAACAGAACCAGTGATTAATTTGGCCGCTTTTGCTTGAACACTGTCTAGTCTTCTTTTTAGTGATGAACTTGAGGGAGCCCAGACGGGTGTTGCATATTCCATTATTGGCCTTATTAAGGTGATATATGTTGTCCTGAGAATTTTGGGTTTTGCTCCCCAATTTGTTCCACATAGCCTTCTCAGAATGTTTAGGTTTCTAGTAGCTCTATTTGAGGTGCTAATTATGTGTTCTGTAAATCGCAATTCCTCATCAAGTATCACACCTAGGTAATTTGGAGAACAAATTTTATCAATTATATGGTTGTTTATGCTTATTTTGGAGTTAAATTCATGCCCTTTTTCCTGTCAGTGAAGGAGACCTATAGGTTTGAGTTTATTGGCTTTTTTTTTTGTCATTTTGAGTTTCATTGCCCACTTCTCATTGATGTGTTCAGTATTTTTCTGATATTTCTATACTGCTACTTGTGTGCCATATGGCTATATAATCTGCATAACAGGCAACTTTTGTGCCTTCAGTGAGGTAAGGATGGATGTTGTTAAGGTTGTGTCCTAATTAGATGTACAACAACTCAAACTTGACCATGACTCTTTTTTAGCTCTTATTATTTTCGTTTGGACAACAAAAATGTCCAATTTATATACACATATATTCTTACATAATGAGACTTTAAAGAATGCAAATAATCTTCATCTATTTACATACACAACACATCTCCCCCCTTAATAATACTCCAGTCGGTCTGGGGGTTTCCTTGCTCTCTGAGGTCTAGGACTGCGGACGGGCACTTGCACAGCAACAGGCCCTGGTCTAGGAGTGCAAGAGGGTACGTGCACAGAAGCAGTCTCCTCCTTGTTTCCTGATGTAACCTCTGGAACCTCCTCTTCACTTTATTTCTGACTTCCACCTACAGGCTTCTCTCCTGATGTTCGAGGAAGTATCAAATGTCTTGTCTCCACTTGTTTCTTTCTCACAGGTCGCAATTGATTGATATGCCTCTTATACACGACGCCCTCGCAACCTATAAGGTAGTGACGGTAGCTCAGTAATTTCAAAATGGTACCTTTTTACCGTTTAGGTCCAGTTGCATAGTTGCGGAAATAAACCTCGCAAACTGTAGTAAACTGCTCCTGCCTTCTTACGGCCTCATGAAATACCTCTCGCGGATTTCCCATCTTGGTATTAAATTCGAGAATCTTGATCTTAAACTTCTCTACATTAGGAGTTCCGCGGGGGAATTCCTTTATTACAGTTTGGCGGAATGCTCTATGAGCAAATAGGAATCTTTGTAGATTCGTCTCTAAATCATCCTTCCCATTATTCTTTCCCAAAAGGTTTTTAAACTCTCTTACATATCTCTCAGCTAAACCATTTGTACTAGGATTATACGGACTGGTCTTAGTGGGCCGTATACCATTCATTTTGGTAAATTGTTCGAATTCACCGGAGACAAACTGTCTTCCGTTATCTGTAACCAAATATTAGGACAATCCAAATCTGGCAAAAATTTCTCTAAGATGATTTATAATCGTTTGGCTGGTAATATCTTTGATGATGAAAATTTCTATCCACTTTGAGTATGCGTCCACGAGAACCAAAAACATTCTTCCCATGAACGGACCCGCTAAATCAAGATGAAGTCGATGCCACGGTTTTTCGGGCCAAGTCCATTCCGAGATGGTAGCTGGGGGCATGCTTGCCGATTCTTGGCATACTCTACATTCTCTAGTTAATTCCTCGATGTTACTGTCTATGCCTGGCCACCAGAAAATACCGTCTGGCAATCATCTTCATTTTAACAATCCCCATGTGTATTTCATGCAAGTCATTTAAAATTAAAGATCTTAATTTTTGGGGAATTACCACTCTTTCACGCCATTGAAGACAACCAAACTCCAAACTTAATTCCTCATTGATCTTATAATGAGGAGCTAGTGGGTTTTCTCTCGGTACCCTTGTGAATTTCCACACACAGTTGCCTTCTCTAACATTCCTTAATACTATAGACAGTATTTTATCTTGGGGCGTCTCATATGCTACCTCCATAAAAGAGAACGGTACCTTATTCAACCTCCTGAGAAGAAGTACCTGGTCTTCATCAAGAGACTCCCTGACACTCGATTCTAGAGGAAGACGTGACAATGCGTCAACATTGGAATTATCACTAGTTTTTCGATATTCCACAGTATAATTATATGCAGCTAATTTTAAGGACCATCTTTTAATTCTGGATGATGCTCATATGGGAATTGGTTTATGAGGTGAAAATATATGAATTAAGGGTCGGTTGCCTGTGACCAATTAAAATTTTCGTCCCAGTAAGTATTGTCTGAATTTCTCAACGCCAAAAGTTATGCTCAACGCTTTCTTTTCTACTTGAGAGAAACGTTTTTCCGCTTCAGTTAATGTTCTAGAAGCAAAGGCTATAGGGCATTCTTCCTTTCTATCATTTCTAGGACTCAGAATTACGCCTAGTCCATAGTTCATTAATAATGATTTACATTTTTTAAATAACATTCGATATTCTTTCGTCCAATTCCATCTACAATATTTATTCAAAAGTTGATAGAATAGCGCTAAAATGTTTGCTATATTTTTTATGAATCTATAATAATAAATCAAGAGTCCTATGAAAGATCTTAATTGCGAAACATTCTTTAGGTTCACGCGTCTCTATCACTGCTTTAATTTTATTTTCTAAGAGATGCAGTCCATATTTATCCATTTTAAACCCTAAATATTCCACTGATTTCTTTTTTGAATTTACATTTATATCTGTTTAACTCTAAACCTTTTTCTAGCAATCATCTGAACAATAGATCCAACTTTTGTTCATGATCTTCAAAGTCTTTTCCTGCAACCAAAATATCATCTATGTAGCAGGCCACACCTGGCAAATCAGCAAATAGACCTTCCATAATCCTCTGAAATTTATTTGGTGCTACCGCTACGTCATATGGTAGTCTTTTATAGGAAAACAACCGATTTGTTGTGTTTATATCAATAACAGCTTTGGCTTCTTCCGCTAACATTACTTGTAAGTAAGCCTGTAATAGGTCTAGAGTCGAAATTACGGTGCTTGTAGATAATTTTGAAAAGATATCATCGATCGATGAAAGGGTATACCTATCTAATTCTATTGCTTTATTAGCTGTACATCTAAAATCACCACATATCCTTACACTACCATCCTTTTTTAATACTGGTACTATTGGAGCGGTCCAATATGCATGAACTATAGGTTATAAAATGCAAGAATTCACTAAACGATCAATTTCATTCTCTACTTTGTTTTTTAGAGAGAAAGGTGAACTTCTGACCTTACAAAACACAGGAGTCACATCCTTTTTTAAATTAAAATTTATTTTAACATCCTTTAGACAGCCCAAATCTTTGTTAAACAAATCTGCATATCTATCAATCAAACTATTTCTATTAGATTCATTATTTAAATTTTTAATGCTAAACAATCTAGAATAATCAAGTTTTAACTGTTCAAGCCATTCTCTTTCTAACAAAATTACCTGGATTTTTCATTTACAACTATTAATTGTAAATATTGGTTGGCTTCTTTTACAAAAACACTTTTGACCTATAATCTCTTTTGATTTACCACAAAATGATTTTAATCTTAAATTTGTTGGAAATACATTTTTACCTTGCCAATAAATCTTATAAATATCTTTAGGTATTAACGTAACTGGACCTCCTGTATCTATTGTAAGGCACAAAGAATAATCATCTACTGTTAAATTTATTGTGGCATCAGTTACGCCCTGTACAGAATATATAGAGTCCTCTTGTACAAATTTACATCCCTACATTTTTTACTAGCTTTGCAGACCCTACTTAAATGACCCAGTTTTTCACATTATAAAACAAGTCTTTGTTCTATGAGGGCAAACAGAGGCCACGTGTGAATGTCTTTCACCACATCTATAACACATTATTTCTCCCCTTTGCCTGAAAGGCCTATGCTGCACCATACTATTATTGTACTCACCCTTTTATCTTTTCCATTCACAGGGGATATTTTGGCCACTAATTTATCTTGTAATTCTCTTGTATTTATCTCCGCCAGTTCGAACGAGATTGCCACTGCAAAACTTTATCCAGGGTGACATCGTCGTTTTCTTGTAGTAGCTTCTTTTGCAGGCTTTCCAACTTGAATCCAGTCACAAAACGGTCTCGCATCATGGTTCCCAGCATATCGCCGAAATTACAATTTATTGTTAAATGTTTCAATTCTCTTAGATATTCCGAAATTGATTCTCCTTCCTGTTGAATTCTCTTTAAAAATCTGCATCACAGTGGTATCACTTTCTTCTTTGGATCCAAATGCAGCTTAATTCTTTGAATGATAGTATCATAGGGTTGATCTTTCATTAGACCAGGAAGAAAATGTCGTTTCCCTGCTTCAAAGTTTCAGAATCTGGTAGCGAGGTAAAAATCAGCACTTTAATCTCCTCCTTCAGATGTCAAAAAGAGAGCCTCAAATTTTTGTACAAAAAGATCGAAGTGTCCTCCACTGGGCTATAGCATCTAAAAGGTACTATTAACTTTGAACTTGTCATGCTGATCTTTTCTACTCCTTTGTTTTCTTGATCCAATTGGTTAAAAGATGTAGTTGTTATACTTGCATAGACGCCGTTTTCCTCAGCTTTTTAATGGCTCTGTAGATCGCGCATCCTCGTCGACACTTTTGTTGTGTCGTAATTAGACGTACAAGAGCTCAAACTTGACCATGGCCAACAACAAATGTCCAATTTATATATACATATATTTTTACATAATATGTGGCTTTGAATAATACAAATAATAATCATCTATTTACATACACAACAGTTAATATATAGCGAGAAGAGTAGAGGACTGAGCACAGATCCCTGAGGTACACCAGCCCATGTTCTTCGGTCCTTGGAAAATGTTCCATTGACCCGAACCTTTATCCTTCTTCCCCTTAAGAAGTCTGCAATCCAGATTAAGGTTTTTTCTCTTACTCCGATGTTGTGCAACCTTTCAAATAATTTCTACACTCGATCAAAAGCTGAGGTAATATCCAGGAATACGGCCGTTGTCTTCTTTGGCTGTTTTTCCTAGAAATATATTATTGATTGACAGAAGTAGAACAGTTTATCAGTTGTACAGTGTCTGGATCTTTAGGCAGTTTGGTAGAGGTTTATTTTATTATTGTTAGTGAGCCAGACTATGAGCCTAGAGTGGATAATTCATTCTGTTAATTTACAAAGTATGCTGGTAAGAGCAATTGGCCTATAGTTCTTGCATTCCTTGGCATCTTTGGTTTCAGTATTGGCACTATAATTGATATCTTCCAATTCTTTGGTAGTTTACCAGTTTGCCATGAAATGTTCAGTATTCGTAGGAGTTGATTTTTAGCTTTGTCTCCAAAGTGTTTAATCATTTGACCAAAGATTAGAGCATCTCCAGGTGATATCTTGGATTTAACTTTCCCATTGATGAGTTTTGCTCATTCAGTGTGAAGTCTCTCGAGTAAATATCTTGTTGATGGTAATTTCTTGCTTGTTTAACTAACCTGTTTACATTATTTTTTAGAGTCCTGCCTTCATTCGTATAGCTGAATCTGGAAGTGCTTGAAAGATATTCAGCAATTATTTCAGCCATCTGTTTGTTCGTTCTCGCTATTCATATCGGTTAGAGTATTGGAGGATTAGTGTTGGTTTTGATTGTTTAATAACACTAATTAAATTCCAGTGATGGCTTTCCTTTTTTGGATCCATTTTTTTCGCAGAATTCTGCCCATTTTTCTCTCTCTCTTTTTTGAATATTCAAATTTTTTGTTCTATTTTGTGACTAATTTCAATGAGTTCCTTTATGATTTCTTCTGTTTTATTTGTTTTAAGAAGTTGATTGATTTTGTCTCTCTCTGCAATCATTGCCTCGATATTGGGGTCCTTCCAGTAAAGTATTTACAGGTCTTTACGTCTACCTCTAGGTATCGATACTTTTACAGCTTTGGATATGTTCGAAGAGAATTTTTCCAATTTTTGGTCAATCGTTTTGTGATTTAATTATTCGTTACACAGTTCTACAAGCTTTTCTGTGATTTTTTCTAGTGTTCTTTTATTCTGTTGGAAATTCTCAATTTTGAATTTTATGGTTGTTAAAATTGGTCTGTGGTCATTGATTGCACTTTTCAGAATTTTCCATTGTGTTGTGGGTGCGATGTTGTAATTTATCGCTGTAATGTCTATTGCGGATTCTGTGCCTGTGTGGACTTGGATAGATAGGTGCTATTTTCATTATTTAACGGTGTAAGGTCGAGGTCGGTTAGCATGTCCTTAACCTGCTGTCCTTTGTTATCCTGGAAAGGTGATCCACAAGTTGGTCTTTCGGCGTTAAAATCACCAAGTATGATTGCGATATCCGAAGACGCTTCACTTAATGTCTCTATCGGGCCTGTATTGATGCTAGTATTATCGTGGTCATAAACATTTATGATTGGAATTGTTTTATCTGTAAGATAGATTTCTATTGCCTGAGCTTCTGTCGTGCTTTCTCTAGGCTTACTCTGATTATAGGCGATACTCTTAAATTTGATTTCTAGAGTTTTAATCAAAACGGCAAGTCCTCCTCCGAATTTTCCCGGTCTGTCCTTTCGTAGTGTTGTATAATCTTTGATTAGTAAATTAAATTTTATTGCCCTCTATCGTTAAAATTTTACACAAATAAATTTACTGGCAATGCGTTTCTTTTTTAAATCTCTATTTATTTAAAAAAGAAACTCATTGCCAGTAAATTTATTTGTGTAAAATTTTAATAATCTTTGATATTGAATCTCAGATTCTGATTCAATTTTGTCTCCTGAAGACAAGTAATATGTACATTGTTGTCACAGAGAAGACAAGTCAGCTCTTTATTTTCCTCTGGGTACCATTTATATTGAGTTGGAGTAGATTGAATTGTGTCATCGTAGTAGCTTTCTCATCATGAGCTCGAGCTGCAGCTCCTGACGCGGCGGTTACCCCGGACGCGGTAGCATTACTGGAGATATCAGTTTTGCACCTCATTTGAAAATGGGTGCCGTTGCAACGTTAGTCATCTTGGAAACGAACCAGAATTTGGTCAAATATTCCAAGGGTCCAGGGGGGACCGAAAGGAGGTGTGGTCGGACTTCTCCCCTTCCCCCTGGAATGCTGTCACTACAGGATAAAGCACTCTCGGTGAATTATTTTAATTGCGATTCAGAATCTGCCACTGAAGCTTTACGAGCGTTTCGTTCCTTTAAAGATATTCGAAGCGCTAAAGGACCAATGAGTTGCTACTCTCTAAAGCGATTGATTAAAAGTTTTGAGGAAACTGGATCTCTGGAAGCAAAACCTCGGAGTGGAAGACCATCGACATGCAAGTCAGTGGCTGTTACGGTTTTGCAGAATGTTGAAGCTATTGAAACGTTATCCACGTATGGAGAAGTAAGTGCTAGACAAGTTTCTCAACAAACGGGGATTCCGTATGGAATAGTTTGGAGAGAACACACATTTAGAATTTTTCTATAAAAATACCCTAACAAAATTCAAAGTTTTCACGAGTTGAAAGTCAACGATTTGAGATGTGTCAAGAATTCGCTGCATGGGTTTTCCGGCAAATTGATATTGATGAAAACTGGCTGTCAAATGTTCTAAGAACAGATGATGCTCACTTTTATCTAAAGGGATAATTTAACATTCAAAACTGACTCATTTTGGCAACAGACAACCCTAGGATTTTTACAGAAATACCACTTCATCAGCACAGAGTTACAGTTTTGTGTGGATTCACTTCTTATTTTATTTTTGGGCCATTTTTCTTTGAAAAAATAAATGGAAGAACTTTTAAACCGTTTTTGTAACTGGTGAACGTTATGTTCAACTTTTGAGAGAAAAAGTTATTCCCATATTGTAGGACAGACAAGCACTAAGCGAAATAGCATTCATGCAAGATGGAGGACCTCCTCATATCTCCCACGGTGCCAAACAATTGCTGAACGATTACGTTCGGTAAAAATCGTTGTATAAGTCGCCACATTATATACCGGTGGCCTCCAATATCACTAGACTTGACGCTTTACAATTTCGGTTATGGGGGTACATTAAGTCGCGTTTTTATCGATGCCGGCCTACCACATTGGCCATGTTGAAGGCTTCTATCAGATGGCACGTTTTATAAATTTCAACTATTTTATTGTGACCATTCTGTCATCTATCGTCTGCAGGCGGTGTTTGAGAATGAAGGGCGCCACATTGAGCAAGGATTGTGACCTAATACAAGAGAGAAGGCAGTTACCTCATGTGTTATATTTTGCAGCTCTTTGTTTTGGGTTATGGGAATAATAAATGCTGTCCTCACATCTTGACTCTTTTTTTTTTCTGTGAACAGTAATTTTTTTGTTAATCATTTGCCCACATCTTATATTATGTCGTGCAGGCCAAAGTGTTATAACTTCTCGAATAACACTGGTATACACAATTTTAACCCCTATGTTTAGTTTATCGCTTTTCGCTCATTAGAAAAAATACCATAAGGAATATTCTCTGTATCCCCCCCCCCCAACTTTAGAAATTTTGCGCAAAAAATAATACAAAATGATTTTGCTACCACGTTTTTCAACGCAAAAGGTCGATTTAAAAAATGTTTTTTTTAGAGGATACATTTTCAAAATTATGTACATATTGTAAATATTTCTCTTTGAAATAAATATTGATATTTCACAGAAAAGAAACTTATGCGGTGAAACTTCAAGTGTTGTTTTATAATGATAACATTTGACAAACCCATAGGATATTTGGAATAAAGTACGACAAATATATTTTGTCCATCCCCTCTATATTTCATCTTTGGATCATGACAAATATCCAGTTAAATAGTCAAGTGTCGCCAATTAGTCAAGAAACTATACATTCCTTATAGCACGAAATCCTATTAGTAGTGCCATCATAATTTTTGGTACTATATTAACATTTCAAAAATCGTGTATTGATATCAGTAGTTATTTTCAAACATTCAATCTATTTCACAAAACTCCATCTAAAATATAAATATTTTTTGCTACATGTTTTAATTTGCATATACCTATTTTACATATCTCAGATTGTATTTAAAAATCGTTAACCATTTCTTCTAACTTTTGGCGTAATGGTGTTTTTTTAATTTATCATTTGATATTATTTGGGTTCTTTCCTGGTATTCAAAAAGGAAAAATACGTGTCGTTCAGTTATATTTTTCAATTTATCAAACAATTTGGCCGCTTAATAGCTGATTCTGGTAGAGCGCCATCTTGCGAATAAAGTTGTAACTAAAATCAATTTCGAATTTTTCATTATTTGCCATAAAAAATCCCATTGCATCCTGAACACAATGGTGTTTACCGCATTGCTCTAGCGCAAATATTCGCGGAGTTATTAATTTTTAAAGTTGTGCGGGACTTTTGGATCACCCTGTATATTTAGATAAGATTTTTTTTTATAATTTTTTGCTATTAGCATTATCTATTTGTTTGCATCAGCATAATTTAATCTAATCTTGATAGAGGGCGCTGTTCGTGAGCTAATTAGAATAATTTGAATATATAGTTTTAATAATTGATTTATATATTTTTCAAAATAGCCTATCATCTTCCCCGTAATTTTTACCTATAAAAAGTTATAAAACGAAGAGAAAATTTTTATTTTTACTATACATGGGCTACAAGCTTTCGGGCTTCACGCCCTTCGACGGGTACCCGTCGAAGGGCGTGAAGCCCGAAAGCTTGTAGCCCATGTATAGTAAAAATAAAAATTTTCTCTTCGTTTTATAACTATTTACAATTCTATAAGAGAAATTTTAATGATTCATGTTATAATTTTTACCTATGTATGGAAATTTTGGTTTGAATTAGTGAACTACTGCGAATTTGCATACCGGACATACAAACAAACAAACATTCATTTTTATATATATAGATATTTTACAGAAGTTTATGATGGTGATGATGATGAGAATGGAAAGCTATATAAGTTATCAGAAGACCATATGAAATGACAAGGAAGAAAACCAAGTAATTTAGTAACATTATCTTTAACAACATAGTGGGTATAAGATTGGAAGGCTATATCAGTTAGCAGAGGACCATATGCAATAAAAAACAAGAAGAAAACCAAGTAAGTTATTTACCTAATCTCTATCACCATAGGGGTTATAAGAATGAAAGCTATATAAGTTAGCAGAACACCACCAAATGCAATATGGACTCGAATTATCGACTCGTTGATTAGAACCCGTAAAACCATATTATCTCTCCATATGCAACTCAAGGGGGAAGAGAAAACTAGGTAAGTCTCGAACATATTATTTATCAATATACAAAGTTGCCCAATAGTTCGTGTTTTTTCTTAAAACTTTGTTTTTCTTATTACTTGGCGAATAATATTATTACGGCGAATACAAAATAATACAATTACTTTTTACATAATACAAATACATTATACATAACGGCGAATAATATTGGTATTTCAATTTTTTGCAAGTGTTTACAAACTTTTGGGATAACCTTGTAGTGGGATTAAGAATTGGCTATATAGGTTAGCAGACCGCCATATGCAACAACAACAAAGAGGAGAAAGAACTAAGTAAGCTATTTACATTATTTTTATCAACATAGTGGGCAAAAGAATGGAAGGTTATATAAATTAGCAGACGACTACCATATGCAACAACAACAAAGAGGAATTTACTAATTTACATAATATTTATCAACATAGTGGGTATAAGAATGGAATGCTATATAAATTAGCAGACGACTACCATAGGCAACAACAACAAAGAGGAATTTACTAATTTACATAATCTCTATCAACATAGTGGGTATAAGAATGGAATGTTATATAGATTAGCAGACGACTACCATATGCAACAACAACAAAAAGAAGAATTTACTAATTTACATAATATTTATCAACATGGTGTATATAAGAATGGAATGTTATATAAATTAGCAGACGACTACCATATGCAACTACAACAAAGAGTAATTTACTAATTTACATAATCTCTATCAACATAGTGGGTATAAGAATGGAATGATATATAAATTAGCAGACGAATATATGTAATACTAAAGAGAACTAACCTGCGAGAGTAGCTCCGACCAGCGCCATGTTAAAATGAAGACGTCCAGAGATAAGGTATCAGCTAAGAGGACCGGGATAAGATGTCCACCTGTATGTGGGGGGTCACCTGGATGACTCAGCTGACACTCTCAGCCTGCATGACGTCATATCTTTACTAATGATGACGTCACCATAACCCATTGTTATACCATTGTTATCCCATTGTTATATATAGGAGCCAAACCACAAACTAAACTTCCACCGATTTATGTTGGGATTGGTATCTTACGGAATTAATAAGAAATTTTATCTATGTTTCTATTTCAAATAAATCAATATTCTACTGTCTTCAATGTAATAATAAAATAATGGGAGGGCCTGGCTCATCAATGATAGATGGCGCGCTGATGCAAGATATTAATATAAATGTAAACAGAGCACTCGAAATGTAGATAGACACTCATGGACAAAACTTAAGTAAGTTTCATATTTTAATATCGCCGGTCATCTGTCTTTTTTTTTTTTTTTTTGAAGGAGACAGAGGTTGTTCACACTTAGTTATCTCGTATGTCTTCAATAAAGGTCACTGTAATATCTTTCAGAGTTATTGTCTGAATCCTGATATAAATGCTAAAAGGTACAACTTCCTTAAGTTTTGTCCATGAGTGTATATTGGTTATCTCATGTATCTTCAATAAAGGTCACTGTAATATCTTTCAGAGTTGATGTCTGAGAATCCCGATATACATGCTAAAAGGTACAACTTCTTTAAGTTTTGTCCACGACTGTATATATTTGATATATTTATTAAATATATTTTAAATATATTACAAATGTATATAATAGAAAATTAAAAGATAAAAGGAATATATTTGTGGGTTAAATGTACACTATTTATTTCCCGAACTCCACTCTATTTTTTAAACCAGAAATATCTTCTTTATTCTACCTATTACAGCGATGCTCACACACAACACAATAGTTTAAATTAAGTATAAATTTTAAATAAAAATACTTTATCTCTGATCAAATTTATCATTTAACAATTTAAAACATTCACAATACAATTTTATTATCCCTAATTGAAATAATTTTATATTAACCATTGAATTCAACAATTATATCTAGTCTTCAATTAGTTGTTAGTTTTTAAGCGCAATTTATGATTTGAATTTAAACTTTTTTTTTCTTATTTTCAAATAAATCAATACCCCTACTGTCCATACTTTAATGATAAAATTGTGGGAGTCCCTGGCTCATCAGGTGGTGAACCCAGTGATAGAAGGTTCAATACTGATGAGCCAGGACTTTTCAATATTTTATCATTACAGTAAGGGGGCAGAAGGGAATTATGTTTATAATACGACGCACTAGCGCGCCATCTGTTATCAAATTTCGAAACTATTTTAAACGCGTAAGATTCTTTTTGAAATTAAACAATTTCTACTGCACTTACTGCAATGGAAAATTTAAAGGGAGGGCCTGGCTCATCAGTGGTGAACCCTCACAGCGGTTTCGCCAGTTTAATCTACCATATCGCTGTTGTATTGTATTTTTCGATTTTACTTTTATAGTGATACTGATGCTGGACTCTTGGAATGGGGATTTTAGATGAACTATAGACATAAGCTTTGAGGACAGCAGAATTACATACAATGTACTGGGAGGGTTCACCACTAATGAGCCAGGCCCTACCGATAATTTTCCATTGCAGTAAGGGCAGTAGAAGTTGTTTAATTTCAAAAGAATCTTACGCGTTTAAAATACAAGGTGCGTTCATTAATTTCCAGGACTGCTCTGTATCTTTGAAAAAATAAAACAAATAAAAAACTAATTTAATATTTTTCAAAATATGCCCCTCCTGCCTCAATACACCTGTTCCATCTTTTTTTCCAAATTGTCGAAGCAGGAGATAAAATCACTTTTTGAGAGGTTCCTCAAGGTTGCCTTCGATTCAGCTTGTATCATATCAACGTTGTCAAATTTCCTTCCTTTTAACTTCATTTTCAATTTAGGATAGAGGAAAAAGTCATTGGAGGCTAAGTCGGGGGAATAGGGTGGATGAGGGATATGTATGGTTGAATGCTTTGCCAATAACTGCAAAACAACTTGGGCTGTGTGCCGCCGCGCATTATCGACGTGAAGTATCCAGTCATTGTTTTGCCATCTTTCAGGTCTTTTAAGCGCACTGCCTCCCTTAAGCGCCTCATTATCCCCAAATAAACCTCTTGATTAATTGTACGTCCGAAAGGAATAAATTCATGGTGAAACAAACCATTAATATCAAAAAATGTAACAAGCAATGTCTTGACTTTGGATTTTGTAAATCTTGCCTTTTTGGGTTTCGGTTCCCCTCTTTCAATCCATTGGCTGGATTGACGTTTGGTTTCCGGGTCATACTGATACACCCATGTCTCATCCCGGTAATGATTTTTTGCATCCATTCTGGATCATTACGAGTCATTTCAACCATGTTTTTGCAGACATCCATTCTAACCTCCTTTTGTTCCTCTGTTAGAATCCGGGGAACAATTTTTGAAGACTCCGGATCATGTTCAACTCTTTTGTTACTATTTGATGACACTGTCCTACAGATAGTCCAGTCTCTGAAGATAAGTCTTTAATAGAAATTATTCTGTTAGATTTAATTAATTCCTTTATTTTGACCTTGTTTTCCTCGCAACGTAATGATCTTGGACGCCCAGTATGCTGATCATCGTTTACCTTTTCCCGACCTTTTTGGAAGCGTGAAAACCATTCAAAAGTTCTTGAACGGGATAAAGCTGCATCGCCAAAAGCTTCTTTAATCAATTCATACGTCTCAGTAGTACTTTGTTTCAATTTAAAACAAAACTTAATGCAGATTCTCTGCTCTTCGAAAATGGCCATTTTAAAATTAGAAATGCGAACCTTACAAGGAAGTTGTTTTGTTCTATTTTTAGATCGGCGCGTGCGCCACGAGACTCGTGCTTTCAGTCAGGTGTGGTCGAATGTCCAATATTTAACTCTGTATAAAAAATTTTTCTTTAGCTTTTTTATTAATTTTATTTTTTAACCAGTCCTGGAAATTAATGAACGCACCTTGTAGTTTCGAAATTTGAAATTATGTTTATTAAAAAAAAAAAAAAACAGACACATGTGAATAGTTCAAAATTTCGAATACAGATGGCGCCCTATACCGTGTAATTGGTTAGACAATTCAAAATATTTTATTAGAATTTTTAGTCAAAGGGAGGCAACTCCGTCTTGTCCTCCTCCAAACATGGACAGGATCAATTTGGTTGGTTAGATGAAAACACAATCTTATTAAAATCCCGGAAAAACACGTTGAAAATGTACTTCGAGTTAATGATTGTATTCATTAGAGATAATACCATTTTAACGCTATTATTCTATTCCACTCATGGACAAATCTTAAGGAAGTTGTACCTTTTACCATGTATATCGGGATTCAGACAATAACTCTGAAATATATTACAGTGACCTTTATTGAAGACACACGAGATAACCAATATACACTCATGGACAGACTTAACGAAGTGGAAAGTCTTTGATATCGCATTCGTCTGCTTTTTTTTTTTTAAGGAGACGAAGACACTTTTGTTTATACTTAGTTATCTCGTGTGTCTTCAATAAAGGTCACTGTAATATCGTCCAGAGTTATTGTCTGAATCCCGATATACATGCTAAAAGGTACAACTTCCTTAAGTTTGTCCATAAGTGTATATTGGTTATCTCGTGTGTCTTCAATAAAGGTCACTGTAATATCTTTCAGAGTTATTGTCTGAATCCCGATATACATGCTAAAAGGTACAACTTCCTTAAGTTTGCCCATGAATGTTATTGGTTATCTCGTGTGTCTCCAATAAAGGTCACTGTAATATCTTTCAGAGTTATCGTCTGAATCCCGATATACATGCTAAAAGATACAACTTCCTTAAGGTTTGTCCATGAGTGTATATGTATTAAATCGAATGCTGTTTTTTAAATCAAATGATATTCATTACAATTATTTATATATTGATAATATTTGCTCGGTTCTCTCCGAGTTAATATTTGTTTATTGAATAATTAAGAAATTATAATGTTTTTTTTTATAAGTATTGTATCTTATTGTCACTTTAAGGTGAAATAATTTGAAAAAAATAAAATGCGATGATAAAACACAAAATGATGATGATATTGATAATTCTGTATTTTTTGACTCCTCATGACTACTAATTAGAGTGATGATATAATCATAATTAAGTAATATTTATAATACAATATAATACGGCTTATGATTGTAGAAACGACATTTGAAAATTATCCCTCATGTGTTTCTTTTGGACGAAAAATCGAAATTTATTTTAAAGAGAAATAACAATTATTTCTCACCTTCAGGATAAAGTATTAAAAGATGAATTGTGAAGAGTAATGATAAACGGAAAAATAAAGTGTCCAGAAATGGGAAAATTACTTTATATAATATTTACGAACGGAAAAAATATGTCCAGGGTAGCCTAGTGGACATGACATCTGCCCGGTAAGTGGAACACTGTGGGTTCGTTTCCCATCCCTGGACACTTTATTTTACCGTTTATCATTACTCTTCACAATTCATCCTTTCATACTTCATTCCTAAGGTTAGAAATAATCGTTATTTCTCCTTAAAATAAATTTCGATTTTTCGTTCAAAAGGAAACACATGCGGGATAATTTTCAAATATTATTTTTGTTAAAGCAATAACGCAAAATTTACCAAAAGAGACACTTTTATCTTTAATTGTGCATCACTCTAGTAAAAGAAACTTCACTATTGATGATAAAAACATGAACCAAAACATCAGTTTTGTTCAATTCAGACAACAGAGTCAACCCGTATACCATGATTTCTAGCTTTGGTCTTCATCAGTATAGAAGAGGCTTCGATTCCATAACATCCTATGAGAGAATCTATGAAATCGGTCGAATTTATCAAAAAGGTGTTTAAACTGGTGAAGTGGTAAGGGACAATGTTCAGGTAAATGTACAATCTCCCCCTCTTTAGGTAACTCACAGGAAGAGGGGAGTGGTGGACACTGATTTTGTGGCGGCACCCGCGACAGATTCTGAAAGCAAATATTGTTGAGAATTAGATATATATATATATGAATATTTATTTGTTATTAATCTTTTTATTCTATAGCTAGATCAATTGATAATAATGCATATTTTTGCATAAATTTTGTTTGTAAAATAAGTTATTCTATTTTTAATTCTTTTGACCACAGGCCAAGGTGTATAAATAGTTTTGTTGTTTAAATAAAGTGTGTGTGTCTTATAGTGTTGGTGTGTTGGCTTGATGGGAATACACGAGGTGGGCAGCAGCAGAGTGGAGCCTTATTAAGGAACAAAATATAGTCCTCAAGAAATTTAAGGAGCTATCAAACATCAACACACAACATCCATTCTATTGTTTTTTTTTTTTTTTTGCCTATTCCTAGTATACGTGGTACAGGCCATTTAATCATGGTGGGTAGTTAGCGACTGCTTTTACTGTAAGTGCACCACATGTCTACACATGTGAAGAGCAGTTCGACTCTGCACTTACAAATGTGCCAGAGCCTTGTTTGGTTACTTGCACTCGCTAGTGGGGTTAGACTTTTACAAGAATCGGAGGGCCATTGGAGCATTTATTTTTTAACCAGAAAAAAGTGCCCAATGCAGGAATCGAACCCGGGTCGTAGCGGTCGAAAGCCAACAGTTTAGACCATTCTTTCTCCGATCCTCCCATTCTATTGTAGACACGTATGATCCTTTTTAAAAATTAATCAATTTCTACTGCCCTTACTGCAATGGAGAAATTAATGGGAGAGCCTAGCTCATCAGTGGTGAACCCTCCCAGTACATTGTATGTAATTCTACTGTCCTCAAAGCTTATGTCCATAGTTCATATGAAATTCCCATTCCAAGTGTCTAGCATCAGTATCACCATAAAAGGAAGATCGAAAAATTCAATATAACAGCGGTATGGTATAATAAACTGGCGAAACCGCTGGAAGGGTTCAACACTAATGAGCCAGGCCCTCTCATTAATTTTTCCATTACAGTAAGGGCAGTAGAAATTGTGTAAATTTAAAAAAAGAATCATTGGCGTCTATAATAGTTTCGAATTTTCATAACAGATGTCACGCTAATTCTATATACAGTTACGAGCGTCATTCCTCATCTCCTAATCAATTAGTCAGTTTTCATCTCTGTCACCGTTTGCTTTTTTTTTTTGGAATGGCGCCCTCCTATTGGTTGGCTACGGTCACGCCACCTTTGCCCCCCCCCCCCCCCCCCACTCGCTATTTCGTCTTTGTAACTATTGTGTTGGAGCGGGTCGCTCCCTAAATAAATGCATATATTAGATAATAACCAAATGGAATCCTCTCTTTCTTTTTCCCAGTAAGAGACGCCTACGGAAGCCAACAGTACATAGACAGATAAAGCACATAGGCTATAGTTATTAACTAACATATGCAATTATTTAAGGCGCCAATTTATAATTGTAACAAATAGTATTTGAATCAAAACATTCAATCGGGTAAAACACGGGCGTTGCCCGGGTCATTCGGCTAGTGTATCATAACACCCATTCTGATTGAATTACTAAGCTGTAAAATTGTAGTGCTACTTTTCTCTCTCTCTCATGATTCCATAAACCTGTTTCTTCTAATTATTAGGATTTTTGGGGGTCGGTGGAAGGATGGTCTAAACCATTGGTTTTCGACCACTAAGACCCGGGTTCGATTCCCGCATTTGGCACTTTTTTTTTCCTGATCAAAAAAATTGCTCCAATGGACCCCGATTCTTGCGAAAGTCCAACCCCATCAGCGAGTGCAAGTAACCAAACGGGGCTCTGGTACATTTGTAGATGCAAAGTCTAACTGCTTTTCACATGTGTAGACATGTGGTTCACTTACAGTAAAAGCAGTCGCCTACTTCTACCAGATTAGGTTTTTTTTTAATTTTTGGGGTTTCCTTACCTCCTATCACCATTTACATCTTTCTTTGATCCATATAAATATAATGTGTAAGTGAAAATTCGAAACTATTATAGACGCGTATGATTCTTTTTAAAATAAAACTTCTTTGAAAAATATTTGAACCGTAGCTTGTAGTCAACTTGAAATTATACAAATTTTGATCGGAATTACGTTCTATCAAGCAATACATAAGAAAGTTAAGATATATCAAAACCTTCATCTCTGGATTGTGATAGAGTTATCCAAAATTTTATGTAGCAAAGTAGAGAGGATATTTCCAAAAGTTAGTCAACTTACGGGTTGCCACGTTACGTTTGACCTGCTTGTTTCGCTTCCTAGCGGACATTTATTATTTTAACTTATATAATACTCACAACACACACACAAAAACCTTTATTAAGACACACAAGTCTTATAGAGGATTCTCCTTGGGGTTACAAGACGGAGAAACCTATGAAAGTGGGAAATATACAAAGGGGTAAAAATGGAGAAAGATTATATACACATGGTAAATATATACAGATTATTATTTGAATAATCCTATGGAAAATAAGAAAATATTTTTTGCGAATATGGATGGAAGAAGTGGAGAGCGAAAAAAGGAAAAAAACAGGTATTTACATATGGAACATACATATAATGGAACAAGTCAATTTAAGCTCTTCTGCTCACACAGCACAGGTGGATACTTATATAATACCCCTTCTCATATAATGTAGAATCTGTATGAGACCAGAGAGTCTCAATGAAGGCTTTGTGTGTGTAAAATAAAATAATTTATACTGCCCTTACTGCAATTGTTTTATTTTTAAAAGAATCATACACGTCTATAATAGTTTCGAATTTTTAAAACAGATGGCGCGCTAATGTATCATAATAAAGTGTAAGTAATATACACCCATACCTCGCTTTGCGTCGGGGTTACGTTCCAAAAAAACACGACGCAAAGTGAAAAAATGTGAAGGCGCAATAAAAAACAAAGGTGTTGCCGTATTTTAGGGAAAAGAAATTCAAAAAAAAAAAATTAAAGACTCGATCCAAAACAACGCAACTTCGAAAATCTAACGACGCAGAGTGAAAATCAGTAAAAATTAAGCAGCGACGCAACTTCGAAAAAAACGCAAAGCGAGGTATTATTGTATATGTTTTTACTCCCTTTTTAAAATTATTATATATAAATATTATTTCAAAAATTAATTTGTGATGTATTTAGGTACATGAATATAATCTTGTGGCGCAAATTTATGTTGTACACGCTAATATAGAACAGTAATATAGAGAAAATACCAAAAGAGACTACACAGTCAAGAAACATTCCAAAGCTTTTTCCTGTTTTTAATTCAAACATTTTTCCTTTCCAAATTTTATAATAACCAGTTTACAACGAACCATGGAAATTTTAAGGGATTTTTATTTAAAAATTGGAGCGGTTGAGAATTCTAGCTGTCATTGTGGCAACGAATTCCAGGACTCGAGACACCTACTGCTGGAATGCCCACTCTTCTTCATCGCTAGACAACAGACAATAAACAATGTTGTAGATCTATATCAATTTGTAAATAGCAGAGAGAATTATCATAGGTTTAACTATTTTTGTAAATATATTTATGATTATCTTTCTAACCTGAAAGGTTCAGGTTCCTAATATATATTATTGTTTCTCTTTTTATTTTTGATTACTTTCTTGTATAATATGTTTATAACTGTTTCTGTTTAAAAAATGTAAATCGACGCAATTATCCCTAGCCGGGATATTGCGTTTTGTGTGTTGAAATAAATAAAAGTATTTCAACAAGGAAGAGTTCTGTTATAGATAATCAGGCGACTTTCTCTTTAACTCTCCTTACCTCAAAACTTGTTCAGTAAAAACTGTAGATGGATGTCTTGGTTGACGTAAGGGGGTTGACAATGTCATTCTGTTCTCTTGTCCTAAAATCTAGTCCATCGGGCGGCCAAAGGACCTACAGTCTTGGATCTTTCCAGTTGACCTCGAGGACCACGCCATCACCATCTCCTCAGCGGCGAAGTATGCGATCTACGTATTCTTCGTAGATCACGAAATTCATGGTGTCGCTGGAGACCCACTGGCGATCTTCCATCAAACTCTGCAGCGGTGGTGGAGGCGCCATGTACATATTATTTGTATATAACATATATCTTAACTATTCTAATATGATCCTCATTTTGTTAATTACTCATTATCATTTATTAAATAGTTCAGACTGTACATTTCTACCTGTATTGACAAGATGCCAATAAAAAATCCTGTAAATTGCCTCTCTCACTCTATAGCAAATCGTTCTTAAAGCAGTAAATTTGGCAAACATCCATTTGGGCCGTGAACCCGAGGAACAATCTATTCCTGTAGTTCGAGGAGTCAGTTAGCCGAGGGATCTTTTCCTTTCTTATCTCCACTCACAATCATATCAGGGTATCAAGCTTGTAGAGCTTGTTGATTGTGTCTGCTGGGAATAAGTAGAGCTCATCAATGGATGAGCCAATACAGTCAAATGATGTGGTGTTTGACAGCCATCATGACTGGGCGAAGTAGAACGCGTCTGCTTTTGTAATTAAGACTGAGAGCACTAACTCAATGGGAGGCCAACTTAGCTCCAATATGAAATGACCGCCTCTGACATGAGGAACAGACGTCATTTGCAACCGCTCCTAACATGGAGTACAAATGCTGCCCATACTGTATCCCTGGTGCCATTACAGGGTACTATCAGCATGGCCAGCTGAGCCCAGGTTTTTAAGTAAGATTGTTACTGCTCCCCCTCCTTTTTTTCATCTGGGCTTGGGACCGGCAAAGACGGAGTTGCCCGCTGGATGGTGTTGAAGAGCGGTATGTCTAGTACTGTGGGACAGCGACTGCTGATACCCTGATATGATTGAATGGAGATAAGAAAGAAGAAGAGACTCATCCCCAGCAGACACCATCAACAAGCTCTACAAGCTTGATACCCTGATATGATTGAGTGGAGATAAGAAAACGACTCATCCCCAGCAGACACCATCAACTCAGCCAGAATCTCGTGCAGAGGCCGAAAGACGGTCTTAGACGAACCAACCAGATCCCAGATTAGCTCTCCCAGCCATTTGGCTCCTGCCTCGGGGGATGCAGAAAGCGAAAGCCAAGAAGAGTTGACAACAGTAGGATGTATAGAGATTAAGGACAAGAGTACAAGCTACACCAACTCTTTAGTCGTCTCTAAGTCAAACATACATTCTTGTACAATACAATTCTTTTCTTACACAGTTCTCTTTTCTCCTTTTTCTCCTTTTTAATATTGTAACAAAGTATTTATTGATATCTACACTGAACCGCTTTTCCAACTGAACTATCGAGGGGTATATAAATGACACCCAGAGGAAAACTGAAGAGCTGACTTGTTCACCCAAGATAGTGGACATTGCTGCTGCTGTGATGAAGTGCATGGAGACATCTGAGGCTCTTCTTTGGACACGACAACAACAACAAGTATTTATTAATTTTATTATTTTTATTAACAGAGTGGTCATTTTTATGTTTATATTTTGCTACTCTGTAAATTTCCCTCGTAGCTTATCTTTTGTTTACCATTCATAGTTTGTTCTTGCCTGAAATATTTTGCTGTTTATTCCGAAGTTGGCCTTCCCTAATTTTCCACGTGGCATATGTCTATTCACTTTACGGCCTAAAGGTATTATATATATATATATATATATATATATATATATATATATATATATATATGTGACAATATCGTTGCGAAATTTCTTGTTGTTCGATTTGAATGGTGAGGATTGGTTGAAACGCAGTCGTTTGAGTGGAAGTTGAAGCATACAGTTAGGAATAATCAGGACACGTGATGGGGTTTGAAAATAAAAGGCAACTGGGTTGGAGGAAAGAAAGCTTGAGAAGAGCGGAGCGATTTTGATTGTTAATTATCTGATCACATGGCGGTGATTGACTTAGCTATGGGCTGAGCGGAGGGAGAGAGGTCCAGAGCAGATGTTACCTTGTTGGGAGCGAAGGAGCAACTCTAGGTGTTGTTCCGATGGTAGCCAAAGCACAACTGACAATTCTTGCTTTTCGATTTAACACCACGAGTTGTCTTCCTTCCCATTGGTCGAAGGATGGAACGTGTCCGTTTTTCTATTGGTTGACCTACTTAGTTATTGCTTCCTAATTGGACCGGCGGCTTTCTTTGGTGGAAGATATGCCCGGCCTGGTCAGGAAGTATCGGGTGTGTTCGACTCTATTTACTTCCGCGGTTATCAAATACGTCCGGTCCTGTCCGGAAATATTGGGCGTCTCTCTACTTTTATAACTTTTGCGGTCACCAGATACGTCCGGCCTCTTGTCAGGAAGTATTGACTATACAAGTTATTTATACTTGTGCCCGCTTTTAGCCTGCTTCCTATGTCTTGTTGCTACTTTCTTTCCTCCAGTTACCTTATTCTTTATTAAATCTTTGAAAATCATACATTGTACATGCATAGTGGGTCGGGGGTGCATACAATTATATACAAATTATGACAGATGCGCCCCCTACATGTGAAGAATTCAAGAAGGGGTTAGCCTGAGAGAATTCTGTAAAGTGAAAAATAATTTTGTGGGAAAATTAGTTGTGGGTATTGAGAGGTTATATACAAGCATTGGTGGTGATATAAGAAGTAAAATAGAATGGTGTTGATGATATAGGTTGAGTATAATTAATAGAAATCAAAAATTTTTTAATTGTAAGAAATCAAAATGAATGCTATGGTACATAGTGGATTTAAAAAAAAAAGAAAATGCGCCTAACTAATTTCTACTCGAAATTGGAAAAAAAATCGAGGGAGTTCTATTAGGGCTTTTGAGAAATCAAAAATAATATAAAAATAAAAAGTTGGACGAAATCAAAGTAAATGCTTGGTTGCATGGTGAGGAAAAAAAATGCTTTGTTGCATGGTGAAAAAAAAGAAAAATGCCTAACTAATTTTTGCTCGAATTTTGGGAAAAGAAATCGAGGAAATTTCATAAGGTGTTTTGAAGAAATCAAAGTAAAATAAAAAGTTGGAAGAAATCAAAGTGAATGCTTGATGCATGGTGAGAAAAAAAAAGGAAAAATGCCTAACCATATTCTTGCTCGAAATTGGGAATGGAAATCGAGGGATTTTTATTAGGTCTTTTGAGAAATCAAAAAATAAAAATAAAAGGTTGGAAGAAATCAAAGTGAATGCTTGGTTGCATGGTGGGAAAAAAAATGTTTTGTTGCATGGTGGAAAAAAAAAAAAATGTTTTGTTGCATGGTGGAAAAAAAGAAATAGAAAAAAAAAGAATGTTTTTGTAAATCAAAATAAAATATAATATCCAATTTTAAAAGAAAACCAATGAGTTTTCGTTGATTTGAAACTATGATAATATAAACTAATTGGTAAAAAAAATGATAATTAATGATTAAAAGTGATAATAAGTTGAATAAATTGATAAATTGATTATATATTTAAATTTTAATTGAGAGAAAATAATAAAAATGATTAATATGAACAATAAGGTGTATTGTTTTGAACCCTTTTGTATCTACATGCCCTATAATTTTTTTAATTGCTCAATTATGCCCTATAAAATTTTTATCTTTGTGTGTGTTGTGGAAAATGTTAGAAGTCTGTTGTGTAAGAAATGTGTGTGCGTGTACCTTGTTTGATTTTCGAATGACAGTCGATTTGATTGACATT
This sequence comes from Cordylochernes scorpioides, assembly GCA_030710605.1. NCBI lineage: Eukaryota > Metazoa > Arthropoda > Arachnida > Pseudoscorpiones > Chernetidae > Cordylochernes > Cordylochernes scorpioides. Next base: position 90,911 of record CP092869.1, on the reverse strand, counting down.
GTAAAAGTCGATGCGCAGGCTTGAATTGGAATCCAAGATTGGTGGCATAGAGAGAGAGGAATCTGTGGATGGGAAAAGCGGTGACCGATCTAAAAATTACCCTCCCTTGTTTGCACGTAATTGGATCCGGAAGTGGGGGAACTACGTTTCCTGTCCGCCTAATTGATTTTGTGTGCGACTTGAATCTTCTTACTGGAGTGTGATTTCTCCGAAATTGGTTGGTCATCTTTCAGTTACTTCTGTCTCCTCGGAATCTATTTAGATTTTCTGCAAAGATGTTTCCTAATGTTTGTCCAAAATTAAAAACTGCCTCTTGTAGTTCGAAAATTTTATGAGCGGGCATGGTATAGATAAACAAATAATTAAAAAATAAAATTGGGATACATTTGTATGGTAGAACTAACAAACAAAGGATGAAAATCAGATGAAAGATAGGGTATTGTCCCATGTTCTTCCATATTATTGTAAATGGGGACTCTGAAATATTTGCTCGAACCTTATTCATTGTTGGTCGTTTAATTTCGCACTGTTTGATATCTTTGGGGAGTGGTGTGAAATGATTGAAATGGTTGTCAGGTTTGCAGTTTTTAACATCGGGGAAGAGTGCTGCAGATCGCCTTGTTGCAAAAATGGTAGGGTCTAAATGCCTGAAAGGCTCGCTGCTGGTGGGTTTGAGCCTTAATGACTCTGTTGGGAATAATTCGGGTGTTAAATGTTTGAAAGGGAACGTGTAATTGGGGTTGTGCTTTATATGACATATTCTAACGGTGGGCGGTGATATGTAACGGATTGTTTCTGTATACAGCTTAAGTTTGTTGACGTGGATTGTGTCAGTGTCTCTTTGAAGTGGTTGATTTGGTCGATCTATGCGGACCACATTTGGTGAAATAATTTCTAATATTGTGTGAGGTCCTGTGAAATATGGCGCAAGTTTCCCTGTATTTGGGTGGTGATATAATTTTACTAACACTAGATCACCTACTTCAAAATGTGGTTGTTTGTGTCGTTGATCATAAATGTTTTTGTCTTGTAAATGCTTGTTTTGTGTGCGTGTGTGTGCAATTTTTCTAGCTTTGTCGATATCTGGGTAAGGTGTGCTATGGTCAGAGAGTTCGGGGGGTAGGATATCAAACATTAAGTAGATGGGTGGAAAACCTGTGGTAGAGTGTGGGGTTTTGTTATATATAATTGTAACTCTTTTGACCAACTTGGTCCATGCGATCTTAGGATTTTCTAGATGCAATAGCCTAAGTTTTCCCGTGAGGGTGGCGTTCAGGCGTTCACATAGACCGTTGGCCTGTGGATTGTTGCTGTATGTGAGTAATGGGTGAATATTTCTATTAAGTAGGAAACTACGAAATTTTGGCGAAGTGAAAGCAGGGGCTCTATCCGTAAGAAGGCGTTTTGGAGAGCCATCCTGTAATACTCGCTTAAGTACCTGTTGGTAGGTGATGATGCTGGTGGATTTAGATGGAAAAGTCCACGCGTAGCGCGAAAAATGATCGACTACCACATGGAGGTATATTTTGGTGTTGCCATATTTGGCAAATCCTGCTATGGTGTCAAGGGATAATAGGTCAAAGGGTTCTTTGGCTTCCGGAGGTTGACTTAATTCCCCGTAAGTGGGTCCCAATGGTCGTTTTGTTAACTGGCAGGTGGGGCAGGTCTTAACCTTTTGTTTAATATCTTTTGACATACCTTGCCAGTAATATTGCGTGGATATGATTCGTGACATTTGTGAAATACCGGGGTGATTGTATTGTGTGTGTACTGTTTGTAAGAGTTGTTGTATGAGTGGTTTTGGAATTATAATCTTGGTTACACCTTTTCGGGAAACTGTATGTAATCCATTATGATCAATGGTCAAACTAGACTCTTTCGATGGAGGAGGTTGGTGGGTCTTGATAAGGGTGGTGTCCAAGAATCCACAAAACGGGTTACGGGACAAGAGATCTGCTTCATATTGTAGTTTTCCCTTTATGTAGCGGACCTCATATTCGTAACTCGATAGTCATAAGCTCCATCGAAACAGTCTGCCGGACGGGTTTTTGATGGTTTTCAACCACTGTAATGCGTGATGGTCAGAAAATATAGTGAATTTTCTGCCCATAAGGTAGATGCGAAACTTCTCCACACTCTCAACGATTGCTAAGCACTCAAGTTCAGAGATGGAGTAGTTTTTCTCGTGTGGGCGCAATGTTCGGCTGAAATATTGAACTGGATATACGTTCCCGTCAGGGTGAACTTGTTTGAGAATGCCTGCTATACCGAGGGTGGATGCATCGCAATACACTTGGCATGGCAGACCTTCTGTGTAAAGGTGTAAGATGGGGTGTTGTGTGAGGTTTCCTTTCAGGTCAATGAACGCCTTTTGACAAACTTCATTCCAGTTCCACACGACATCCTTTTTGAGGAGGTTATTGAGTGGTGCTCGCAAGCGAGCGTATTCCGGAATGAATTTGTTATAGACGTTCACAGCGCCTAAAAAGGATTGTAGTGTTTTTCGGTTGTGTGGCTGTTTGATGGCGTGGATAATGTCGGTGTTACGTGTGAGTGGTGTAATTGTACCAGCTGTAATGGTGTAACCTAGAAAATCTATGGATTGTTTAAAAAATTCGCATTTCACGAAGTTAAGTTGTAGTTTCTCCGCTTCGCAAAAGGTGAAAAATTGTCGCAGGTGGTTTTGATGCTCCTCCAATGTGTTGGAGTAAATGATGAAATCATCAAAGTAATGTGCCACACAGTCAAGTCCGTGTCTCTGTAGGACCTGACTTATGGCTCGCTCGTAAATCTGAGGGCTGGTTTTTAATCCGAAAGGTAGTCGAGTGGGTTGGTATAACCCTTCGAGGGTGGCAAATGCTAACAGTGGTCGAGAATCGGGGTGTATCGGGACTTGCCAATACGCGGAGGATATGTCTGCCGTGGAGAAATATTTGGCCTGTGCGAGGCGGTCTAGGATATCCTCGATTCTCGGGAGGGGATGGACATCAGAGCTGATTAGCTCGTTCACCTTTCTGTAATCGATACAAAACCGTTTGGTCTTGTCGCGCTTAGTGACGAGGGTGACAGGGCTCGAGAAAGGTGAAAAGGATTGCTCTATGATGCCGTTCTCCAGCATTTGTTGGACTTGATGACGGATTTCTTGTTGGTCACATATCGGAACACGATATGGACGTATGGTAATTATTTTATCGGAATTCGTGGGTATTTTTACTGGTGGAATCCGTAAGCATGGTACGTTGAATTTGTTCTGGGTGAAAATGTGAGTGTATCTTTGTAGAAGTGTTGTGAACTGCGGTGTATAGTGAGTGTTAGATGTTGTGTTGTAGCATGCATGTGGCAAAGGATTTTGTTGTGTATTAGTGTGAGTGTCGATTTCGTTGTGTGGGTTGGTCATGTGGTAGTTGTGCGACGGTGTGTGATCACCTATGTGCTTGGTATGCGAGTTGTCCCGCTCTGTGGGTGCGTTTTGGGCATGTTTACAAGTTGAAGTCGTTGTGACTTGGTTATTTGAGGGCATGTAAAAAGGGCAATTGGCCTTAGTGAAAAAAGGGCATGTAGGTAAGGGGGTGTTTTTCAATGAATGCACGCAATGGTTGTCATAGGCGGAAGATTTGGTTGTATGGTGAGGTCTTTGTGACATCGCCTGACACTGCCAGTACGTGCATACATTTGGTACCTTGTTAAAATGGTAGGATGGGGTAGACAATTGGGCGCCCAGCTGGAATATAGTGCATTTATTAAAATCTATGGTTAATCTGAATTTATGGAGGCTATTGATACTAAGAATTCCAAATGGTAACGGTGCATTCACTACATGGAAATTTTCTCTTCGGTATATTTGTCCTATTGTCAGTGGGATAGACAGTTTACCCATGGTTTTTGCAAAACCGTTTAGGGTTTGGAGGTTCAGTGAATGTCCCTCAAGGGTTAAATTAGGCAGATGGGTTTTTAACATATGATAAAGATTATATGGCACTATATTCAGGCTGGCGCCTGTATCAATTAAAAAGGGGCATGGTATATTAGGGGCTAGAAAAAGTTTGATAGTCAGTTGGTTTAGGGATCCTACCTCAGTCTCGAAAGGGCTGCTCGGTTGGGGTGTCTCTGGCTTGACTTGGTTGTTGTGGAATCGGGACTGGTGATTTTGGGACCGTTTGCACTGTCCGAACCTTTTCGTGGGTCGCCGGGACTGGTCGATGTCGGCATTCGCTGTGCCAGTGCCTCGCGCCGCAGAACTTGCAGTTGGACGGCGGAAGAGGTGCATTCCATGCACCTGGGCGTCGGGATGTGTTGTGATACGGACCCGACATTGTGGGTGGTTGATCTTCTCTGGGTCGCGTTGTCGGTACACTGGGTCCGTGGATCCGCTGTACCAGTCGGAACCACTCTCCTAGGTTCTCGGGAGGCACTACGCGGACTAGGCGCTGGTCGTTGAATGGCAGTCCTTCTGTCAGCGTCTCGAGAATCACCTCCTGTGGAAGTCCTAGTTGCAATCCCATGGCGGTTTTCTCCCGGTAGTAGGTCTCTAGGTTGGCTTGCCCAGTAAGCTTCATGGCGAAATATTTCGCAAAGGACGCTTCGCTTGACTCAGGATAGAGATCTAGGAGGATTTGTCTCACCTGGAAATAGCTCCGGTCGGCCAGCCGAAGTTTCCTGAAGAGCTCCAGGGGTTGTCGCACCAGGTAGTTTGGTAGGCGGAGTAATTTTTCTTGTTCTCCCATGGATGCGTCTTCCATTTTTCGGTCGAACGCTTGGAAAAACTGTGTCGCGCTATATGTTTCATCGAAAAGCGCGATTGTCGCCTCAGCTCCATCAGAAATCTTTGTTCGGGTCAAGAGGGCCGACAGTTGGGTGACGAAGTCCGCTAGGGGCGCAGTTGTCTCGCGGCCGGTCATTTCCTGCCTTTCTCCTGCCTGTTAGTTCTCTCTCAATTGGCTGCCGTTTTCTCCTCTTTCTTTCGTAGGGTTGTCCGTTTTTACGCCTATGGGATCCTGATTAAATTCCATCTCTTTATCCTGTCGACTTAACCGGTCTGTGACAATATCGTTGCGAAATTTCTTGTTGTTCGATTTGAATGGTGAGGATTGGTTGAAACGCAGTCGTTTGAGTGGAAGTTGAAGCATACAGTTAGGAATAATCAGGACACGTGATGGGGTTTGAAAATAAAAGGCAACTGGGTTGGAGGAAAGAAAGCTTGAGAAGAGCGGAGCGATTTTGATTGTTAATTATCTGATCACATGGCGGTGATTGACTTAGCTATGGGCTGAGCGGAGGGAGAGAGGTCCAGAGCAGATGTTACCTTGTTGGGAGCGAAGGAGCAACTCTAGGTGTTGTTCCGATGGTAGCCAAAGCACAACTGACAATTCTTGCTTTTCGATTTAACACCACGAGTTGTCTTCCTTCCCATTGGTCGAAGGATGGAACGTGTCCGTTTTTCTATTGGTTGACCTACTTAGTTATTGCTTCCTAATTGGACCGGCGGCTTTCTTTGGTGGAAGATATGCCCGGCCTGGTCAGGAAGTATCGGGTGTGTTCGACACTATTTACTTCCGCGGTTATCAAATACGTCCGGTCCTGTCCGGAAATATTGGGCGTCTCGATACTTTTATAACTTTTGCGGTCACCAGATACGTCCGGCCTCTTGTCAGGAAGTATTGACTATACAAGTTATTTATACTTGTGCCCGCTTTTAGCCTGCTTCCTATGTCTTGTTGCTACTTTCTTTCCTCCAGTTACCTTATTCTTTATTAAATCTTTGAAAATCATACATTGTACATGCATAGTGGGTCGGGGGTGCATACAATTATATACAAATTATGACATATATATATATTATTTAAAAATGCCTATTTTGGATCAAAAGGTTTTATTTCCGATATTTCGTGTGGCAACTCGCCAAACTTCTTCGGGGAACAAGATTGTTTTGAATAAGCTCGCGTATCAATTCACGCGTATGTACAACTGCTATAAAATTTTTAAAATATCTAAAATCTACAATATGCATGTTTATAAATATAATTAATAATAATAAAATGATATATAAAATATTAATATATAGAGAATAAATAAATATATACATTTAAAATAAAAGAATTGAAAATCAGTAATTTGTTATATATATATGTGTGTATAGTAGTGGGCTATATGGTTTTAAATTGTAAGTATAATTGAGGAATGTCTATTTTTCGATTGATACTGTTTTTATCTTCTATTGAGGTCCAGCTTTCTAGAAAAAGTCTTGAATGTTTGTCCTTGATATTTTGATATACTATTTCAGTTGAGTCAAAATTTGGTATGTGGTCCTGTTTCAGTGCGTGGTCTACTAAAAGGGAAAGAGGGCTATAGTTTTGAAGGGCTGTCCGGTGTTGATTGGTTCTTTCTTCTAGAGTTTTCCCTGTCTCTCCTATGTATGTAGCTGGGCAAGATCGGCACGGGATTCTGTAAATGAGGTTGGATTTTTGACTGTTGTTTGTGTTATGTTTGGTATCGGGATGGCGGAGAAGTGTTTTTAAGTTGGATGGTGTCTGGTATATCGTCTTGATGTTATACTTCTTGAGGGCTCTACTGATTCTTTCGATGCCGTAGCTGTACGGAAGCGTGCAATATGATTTATGAGATTTATGAGAGTAACAAATTACTGATTTTCAATTCTTTTATTTTAAATGTATATATTTATTTATTCTCTATATATTAATATTTTATATATCATTTTATTATTATTAATTATATTTATAAACATGCATATTGTAGATTTTAGATATTTTAAAAATTTTATAGCAGTTGTACATACGCGTGAATTGATACGCGAGCTTATTCAAAACAATCTTGTTCCCCGAAGAAGTTTGGCGAGTTGCCACACGAAATATCGGAAATAAAACCTTTTGATCCAAAATAGGCATTTTTAAATAATATAATAAATGGATTGCTCTATTTTCAAACATATATATATATATATGAAAAAACAATAGAAAAAAATAAAAGATAAGTGGGTCAGGTGTTGATATTAAAAATAAAGAAGGCATCTCCTGACCACAAGCACATGTGCTTTTTAGATGGCAGAGCGCCATCTAGTGGAGTAAAAATAAACTAAACGTTTATTTAGCTTACTCCGAGATATTTGGCCAACCCAATTTCTTGATAAATCAAGAAAAGCCATCCACGAACGCGTTTCGCGCTGTTGGCGCTCGTCAGCGTGGAGAAGGCTGTAACCATTGCGACCAAAAATATTTTTTGGACCCAATGGCTTCCCGAGAAATCAAGAAATGGGTATTTATCTTTTATTTTTTTTCTATTGTTTTTTCATGTGTTAAGCGTCTTTACGCAAATTTGGCCTTAAATACCCATTTCTTGATTTCTCGGGAAGCCATTGGGTCCAAAAAAAAAATATTTTTGGTCGCAATGGTTACAGCCTTCTCCACGCTGACGAGCGCCAACAGCGCGAAACGCGTTCGTGGATGGCTTTTCTTGATTTATCAAGAAATTGGGTTGGCCAAATATCTCGGAGTAAGCTAAATAAACGTTTAGTTTATTTTTACTCCACTAGATGGCGCTCTGCCATCTAAAAAGCACATGTGCTTGTGGTCAGGAGATGCCTTCTTTATTTTTAATATATATATATGTATAGACAAATGTAAAGGCATACATGTATGACAGCGCAAGTGTCCCTAGGGAGACATAAGGCTTTAAATTGAAATAAATAAATATATTTACCATAAGAAACAACTGAAAAATCACCTGGAAACTTCCAATAAACAATCAATATACCGAGAATGACTCATCCACACTGTATTCCTTTCTTTCAGACTTGATGGTTAATGAGTCAGCTATTTTAAAGTTCTTTAATTTTTTCAAGACTGCAAAGGAGAAAAAAGACCTAACAGAGTAACTGAATTATGTGGAAATATTTTTTTCTTCACAAGATGCAACCATTTACTCAATAGTCTACTTCTTCACTGTGTTCTATGCACGATGTATATAGTCTTTTGTACATAGATATTCTTTCCTTTTCTTCTTTTTCTCTTTTCTGAGCGAAGATTCAATTTCTTCCTCTGCTTCTCATTTCTTTTCAGATTCATTTCTAACAGGAGTCTGTATAAGACGGAATGTCTTAATAAAGGCTTGTGTGTGTTTATACCGAGAGTAACCAACTTTATAAAACAATATACACCTATCCCCCGATTTACACGGTAGATACGTTCCTGAGGAAAACGTGTAAATCGGGGGATAGGTGTACACAGAAATAAAAATAAAATGCATTGACAGGTTAATATATGTAATATACTATATGTAGTCAGCACATAAGCTCGGGATTCCTCGTGAGATGTGTACACAGCGCATGTGTTCAATCACAGTAGCATTTAGTATAGTGCGATAAAAACAAAAAAAAAACTTATTTGGAAAACCGTGTAAAAGCGAAAACGTGTAAAACAAGTACCATGTAAATCGGGGGATAGGTGTATAACTTAAAATGAACCAATCATGCCACCAAAGAGCAGCATATTCGCAAAAAAGTCCATTTTTACATGTTTTAAGGCAATCTTTTATGGTTTTCCTTACAATCACAGTTAAACTATTCACCATTCTCTTCTAACCATACTTAAAAAAAGACAAAAAGCCAGTATCAGTTTCCAATTAGACAAATAAACCATTGAAGTTGTTCGATCGGCAAAGTTCATCTACAAATTCGAAGTGAAGATAAAGGTAAAGAGGCAGTTAATGAGCAGGAAGGAAGGGTTCAGCTATGTAAAGTATGCAACTTCCCATTTTACATACCTCAGCTTATTTAACGAGATGAATGGCATTCCAAGCCAATCGATTTGTTAAATTCCATCGTAACAAAAGAATCCGTTCTAAACTCTCTGAAGCCTTCTTTCTTAAGTCGAGTGAAGATTTTTTTAAACCATTCTCTTCCATTGTTCCTACATCTTTTATCTTTCCGTGACAAACTGTTGTGTTTTAAGATGAATGACGGGGGATTTTTACGGGAAACATTTTATAATATTCTGGTTTAATAATTTTTTTTTGCTCATCCCTAGTACACGTAGTACAGGCCATGATAATCATGGTGGTTAGAAATAGGTAACTGCTTTTACTGTAAGTACACCACATGTCTACACATGTGAAAAACAGTTCGACTTTGCACTTACAAATATGCCAGAGCTCGGTTTGGTTACTTGCACTCGCTGGTGGGGTTGGACTTTTACAAGAATCGGGGGCCATTGGAGCATTTTTTTTAAATTCGAAAACAGTACCCATTTAAGCACGAATGTTTTTTTTATATACAATACAAACTTGTACTGTTCTTACTGCGATGGAAAAAAATATATTGGAAGGGTTTAGCTCATCAGTGGTGAACCCTCCCAGCGGTTTCGCCAATTTAATATATTTTTAAATCGCTGTAAGGACAGTAGAAGTTTGTATTGTATATAAAAGAAACATTCTGGCTTAAATTCTTTTATTTTATATATATAGATGGCGCGTTATTGCTTTGTCTTAAAATAAATATTTATAAATAAATAAATAAAATGAAGAAAATTATCCCTAGAAGCTTGATGTTTTCAACTTCAATGCGAGTGCAAGTAACCAAACGGGGCTCTGGCACATTTGTAAGTGCAAAAGTCGAACTGCTTTTCACATGTGTAGTAGACATGTGATGCACTTACAGTAAAAGCAGTTACCAACTTCTATCTACCATGATTATCATGGCCTGTACCACGTGTACTAGGGATAATATAAAATATATATCAGTGGGAATATGTTAACTCATCATCACTCATCATCATGTAATACAGTCGGCAAAAATGGATTGTTTTAAAGGGAGAGGTGCCTTTTTTGGTACATGAATACTATCCTCTCGTTACATTGTTACTCTATATTATATGAAATGGGAAAAGTAGAAAATTCGAGTAAAAATTTTATTTTATGTTTTTGTCATCTTTCGAGTAAATAGTTTTCTCATCGACGGCCAAATACTGTGTACAGTATCAAAATGATCTTTCTATAAACATAATTGAAATAAATGTGTTATTGGCATATGCGCTCGAGGGTGCGTACTTAAGACTGTTTACAGATAAAATAATAGATATTATAAAAGGGTGAAAAAATATATATATGTTATATTAAAATATTATTCTATATAAAAAAAAAATATATTTCATAGATCCAAATACTCTTTTAAATCGACCGTCAGAGGTCACGCTTCCTTTATAAAAACTCGTTGTTGTTGTTTCCCGATGGCCGGCTCAAATCATTGTACATTATGTAAATAATCTTTTATTTTCCTTGTTCTACTCGCCTTAAGCCAGGCGGTACTTTTACAAATTATGTTTTTTAATATAGTTCTTAAGCTCAATTAAAGAAATCACTAATCAAAACTCTTTTAAATATTTTTGCCACGACTGCATTACCATAATCCTCAACATGATCAAAAATACAACGGAAAATCTCTTTTTTTATAATATATATACACTAAATATTATATAGATAATTAGTCAGTGATATTGTTATATTGGGTTGGGAGGTCAAATTTTCTATTGATGTTATTTATTTTTGATGATATCATTGCTTCAAGGAATAATTGTTGCTGCTTGTTTATTATATAATTTATATTTTATTTAAAAATTCATATATATATGTAGTAAAATATGTAAATATACACTATATATTTTCATATGTACCATAATTATAAATTGTGTAAATGTTCCAAAATGTAGATAAAATACAAAACGCTAGCTTGGCGTATATGTAAATTTGGTTATAATAAGGTGGTATGCTAACTTATGCACGGTGGAATCTGTGGCCACTGGAAAAACGTCGGACCTGGAGGCTGTTGTTGGATTCTGTGCTGCCTGGAGTATAGGAGCTATATCTATGTTTTCTTCTTTTGGTGAATCTGTATAAGACCGGTGGTCTTAATAAAGCTGCATGTGTGTGTTTGTGCTATAGATGTTTATATGCATGGTGGAATCTGTGGCCACTGGACATGTGTCGGACCTGGAGGCTGTTGTTAGGTTCTGCGCTGCCTGAAGTTTAGGAACTCTATCTATGATTCTTTTCTGTGGTGAATCTGTATAAGACCTGTGGTCTTAATAAATCAATTTTAATGCATCCTACATTTATTTAAAATATTCTATGATATTTAATATTTATTTAAAACAGATTATTTAGATTATCATCATTCCTTTTTATAGTTTCACTCCTTTTGTAATATTTATTGTACATATATCTTGATTGGTTATTGGAGCGAGAGAGGACCTGGACCAAGACTGCGGATCACGACCTACGAGGAAGACAACGAATAAATAAACAAAATAAATTTAAAAGGTAATTTATTTACTTTAAGTATGGAAACCCGCTCGGTGTATAACACCAAGATGGAGGAACCCAAGGCCGACGACCCTGCAAAATTGCAACTTGGTGCAACAATATATATATATAAAAAAAAAAAACAATAGAAAAAAATGTTATTATGCATCCTCTTTTTAACAAAAACGTTTTTCCTTTAGATTTAAAAAAACTATGTATTTTTTCCACAAAATACTCTCTTAAAGAAGGCGCGTTCCTCACAGTCAAGTAGCTTTATTGAAAAACTCTCAGAATAGCTGTTTTTAAGTTATTCATAATCAATATTATGTTTATAGTAATCAACACAATTCAGAATATTTCTAATTAAATCGTGAAAAATAACATATTTACATATAAATGTCTCAAAAAATCTATTAAATGCATAAAACAAACAGACGTACAAATACAATTATTTTATTATAAATGTTTTGCTTTGTTGAATTCAATTAAATAAATGTCAATAAATACAAGAAAATATATTGAATGCGTTTTTCTAAAAAGAAATATTTATTTAGAACACATATTTATAACATACAACATAATTAAAATAATTTTATAAATGTAGAGAAAACTATTTAAAACTTATTATGTATATTGCATGTATAAATATTTGAAGACAGAGCAAATATTAGCATTATATAAAATGAAATATTTCTTATAAAAGCATATGAAACTTTTTATTTTCGATATATGGCGCATATATATACAGATATTATTTAGAAATGTTTAATATTATAACGTATAGATAATAATTAAAAGCTAACATAGTTTGAAATATTCTTGTATTAAATAATAACAAAATTTATATTTGTGAAAATTTAATTATATATAGGTATCTACTTGATATTAATTCTATTAGAAGTTCACATGTCTAAAATATATAAGATTAACATATGTAACATTTAAAAGAATATAACATAATTTTACCAAAATATCAAACGAGAATTTTAAAAATTACAATGTTTCAAAAAATGCTTATAAATATTTTTCTCTTCCTCTTTTACCTGCATATAATCCATAAAAATGAGTAAATTTAGTTAATATTTTGTATATTTTATGATATAAAATACAATATATTTTTTAATTCTCACTAAAACGAAGTAACAAACATCTCAGACTTTATATTAAATTTTACCGATTATATTATTTTGCTTAATCTCTCATAATAATTTGTATCACAAAGTCATTTCAGTTATAATTACATTTTAATTTTATTAAAACATATTATATAATTTTAATAATTCATACATATAGAGAAAATTCTAAGTTATATTTAAACTCAAAATAAAAAGTAATACAAAAATTTAAAAATGTATTATATAAAATAAATTTCAAAGCGCATATTTAGAAAGTTTCAATGCAAGTTTTAAATAAACGATATCTTATAATGATGTATGTATGACAAATTATAAACTATGTTTGAAAAAGAAATAATTATATTTCGTTTAAAAAAAACATTTTTACAAAGTTGAAATTTCTTACTGGTTATTTTCAAGATGGCTTAAAGGTATCAGACGATGTTCACCATTTGCGAATGTAATTTCGTGACATGTAGCGTTTACTATCTTTCTCCTTCTTGTAAGAATAATAGCAGAAGTAAACAGCTACTGTGAGGGCAACTAGAATGCCCAAGACTCCAACAGAAATCACCAAGATCGTTGCAGATGACCATTCACCTGTGCACAAAAAAAAAACCATTTTAGTATACAAAAATACGACAAAAAATCAACACATTTATTTATTTATCTATTACAAAACACACGCGCTATATCCTATGTGAATATTTGCGTGTAAATGTTTAAACTATTTTAACAAGCAAAAAAAAAATTATTTAATATTTTATCAATCATATATAGGTTTTTAACTTTTAATTAGACAATTTTAATTTATATTTAGACACTTTTCATATTTCAATTTAGATACCTTCATTTTTATTTGGACATTTTCAATTTTAATTTGGACATTTTTCATTTCAATTAAGACATTTTTCATTTTAATTTAGACATTTTTCATTTTAATTTAGACACATGGACTTTTTATAGAAAAGTCATTTGTCTAAATTAAAATGAAAAATGTCTAAATATAAATTTAAAATGTCTAATTGAAAGTTAAAAACCTATATATACATCGATATATATTAAAAGGCTTAAGTGTAACACTAAATCTCAGAGAGATATTTATTTAAATGATTATTATTGACTGAGAACAGAATATTCTTTAAGAATATTCACAGAACACAGTACAGCTATTGTTCAAAAACACTATTCATAGCTAATTTTTACTTATTTAAGTCTTGCATTTCATATAAAAATTTGTTATCAGATTATATAACATAAATTTGAATTCAGAATAATTGAGATTATATTTTTTTCTCACACATACATCCTTGTATATAAATAAATTTATTTCTCACCAGAAGAGGAAAAGTTTATGTTCATATTTTGATTTCATATTTTTACTTATATCTATTAAATAGATCGTATGTTAATTATTTTAAAAATATATTAATAAAAATCCAAAAACAAGTGTGAGACTTTTTTTTATTTCTTTGCATTTCCTGAAGGAATTGCCCCATATACATATGGTATTTCATAAGTAAATATCAAAGTAAATTTGAAAACAAATTAAACAAGATTTTATCAATTCGGAATTTTAAATGAAGCAATATTTACAATTATAAATTCAATTGCTACTATTGATAAAATTTGTCGTAATTTTTTTTGGCAATGTTTGTTTCTTATGATACAAATATTAAATGTTGAGAGATTTGTATTATTTGATAATATTTAGCATAAGAAATACATTACCACAAAAATAATTATTAAAAATATTTACAATAATTTTATTAAAGAAAGTTTTTTTGGAGAGAAGAATATTTTTTTTCTCTGGAAACTTTTTATCGCGATTTTACAAAAGGTAAAACTGTTTCTTAGTGTCCTTACTACAATGAGAATAATATTGGAAGGTCCTTGCTCATCGGTGGTGACCCCTCCAAGCAGTTTCGTCAGTTTAATCTACCATACCTGCTCTAATATGGTATTGGACTATTCTGTTTATATATCTGGTACTTTAGAGGCTCTTTAATTATTCAACATAACTGTTTAAACTGATGAAACAATATAAAATTGTGAAAAGCGTTTAAAAACTACAAAAAAGGTTATTGTGATAATTTTTTTGTAGGTTTTAAGCGCTTTTCACGATTTTACCTTGGATAGACATATACTCTACTCACCTTGTCGTTCGCCGCCAGTGATTTTAGCAAAGTTGAACGGATCATCTTGTGCTATAGCCAATCCACAGCAGATGGACAACACCACTGTAACATGCCATAACATGGTTAGTATAGTCCTTCCATGATTATAGATACGCTATAGCGGGTAATCTATTATACAACATATCATAATATAATTGCTATAATAAAAGACACAATTTAATATTTGCGGAAGAGCGATTGCTCGAAGCATTTTATATATTTATAATTATATGTAATTCTACTGTGTTCAAAGCTTATGTCCATAGTTCATCTAAAATACCCATTCCAAGAGTCTAGCAACAGTATCACTATAAAAGGAAGTTCCAAAAATGCAATATAACAGCGGTATGGTAGATTAAACTGGCGAAACCGCTGGGAGGGTTCACCACTGATGAGTCAGGCCCTCCCATTAATATTTCTATTGCAGTAAGGACAGTAGAAATTGTTTATTTTTAAAAAGAATCATACGCGTCTATAATAGTTTCGAATTTTGATTATAACACATAACAAACCTATATGCAAATACCTTTAAAACACAAACATTGTACTTGTTAATATTACCTGTTTATGAGCTCAATTATCTTAATTAGGTTTCTCTCGTAAATAAATTCCACTGTGAAAAAAGAATAGAAAAAAATAAAAGATAAGTGGGTCAGGTGTTGATATTAAAAATAAAGAAGGCATCTCCTGACCACGAGCACATGTGCTTTTTAGATAAATGGGTTGGCCGAATATATCACGGAGCAAGCTAAATAAACGTTTAGTTTATTTTTGCTCCACTAGATGGCGCTCTGCCATCTAAAAAGCACATGTGCTCGTGGTCAGGAGATGCCTTCTTTATTTTTAAATTCCATTATTTGCTTCGTTTTTCAGAACATTCATTCTTGATTTGAGAAAGGTAATTATTTAAGTATGGATTGCTCTATTTTAAGAAAGATAAATTTCACTATTAATGTTAAATGTGATTATCTTTTACAACAAACCTTTATGCAAATACTTTTAAAACACAAAAATTTACTATCCATGATAATATTATCTGTTTATGAGTTCAATTGTCTTAATTAGGTTTGTATTGTATATAATTTTCATTAATAATATTAAATGGATTGAATAAAATATTTATTTGCCAATATTTCGGTTGGCTGAATGCCAACCTTTATCAAGACATTACATTTTTGTATAAACAAACTCAGCGCCGCATAGTGTTATAATATCACAGTTGAAATAATTTGCGCTAAGTTTGTGTATACAAAAATGTAATACCTTGATAAAGGTTGGCGTTCAGCCAACCGAAATATTGGCAAATAAATATTTTATTCAATCCAATATATGCCTTTTTTATTATCTAATGATTCAAGAATTATCAATTATCAATCATTTTATTTCCAAAGCGCTATATCCCGCAAGGGATACTTGCGCCAAACAAAGAGAAAAGTTTATTTACATAAGTTATTTACATTATTCAACACATGAAAACACTAGAGATCCAGATTTTTGTAGAAAGTTTAGAATGTATTTACAAAATGAATTGAACTTTAAATATGATTTTTTATCGGAAATCAAATCGTTAAGTTCACAAACAACTAGTTCATTCTTCATTCTATAATCTTTAAATGCTGGGCAATCGATCAGTAGATGTCTTGAGGTTTGTTCTTCAATACCACAAAAGCAACTTGAATTCTCCACTGCCTTTATTCTATTTTGAAAACTTTTGAAATTTCCGTGTAACAAATTGAGTATTATAAAAATTTGGACGAAAGTATATAGGGATTTCTTGGGGAAAAAAGCTTAAGAAAGTATTATTTGATTCGTTTTTCAGAACATTCATTCTTGATTTGAAAAAGGTAATGATTTAAGTATGGATTGCTCTATTTTCAGAACGATTAATTTCACTATTAATAATAAATGTGATTAGATTTTACAACAAACCTTTATGCAAATACTTTTAAAACATAAACATTTACAATCCATGTTAATATTATCTGTTTATGAATTAAAATGTCTTAATTAGGTTTGTATTGTATATAAATTTCATTAATAATATTAAATGTAATTAGCTTTTACAACAAATCTTTATGAAAATATTGTAACATAGTATTTATTCATTTTATTATTTTTTATTAACAGAGTGGTCATTTTTATGTTTATATCTTGCGACTCTGTAAATTTCCCTCGTGGCTTATCTTTTGTTTACAATTCATTGTTTGTCCTTCCCTGAAATAAATTTTGTTTCCTCCTGAAGTTTTTGTCTTCCCTAATTTTCCACGTGGCATTTTGGTGGAGATGCTGGGTAAGTTAGGGAAGACAACTGAAGATCGCCGAGAAGAATTTGAAACCATGGGTGCTGTAATCCACATTTTTAGAGACTGGCTCTAGGATTCCACCTCCGTGTCAAAGCCAAGACTTCCCTCCAAGATGACGATGTCCCTATAGACGACGATACGACGACAAAGCCGCTCTTCACGCCGCAAGAAAATGAACGCAAAGGTACTAGGGACAAAGTTCCAAGACTTCGATGGAATCCTTGGCAGAAGCACGTCAAATCCACGTCAGTAACTACAATAATTGCTAGCTGTGGGTCACAGCTCCCATAGGGAAGAAGCTATGTAACATAGCATTTATTCATTTTATTATTTTTTATTAACAGAGTGGTCATTTTTATGTTTATATCTTGCGACTCTGTAAATTTCCCTCGTGGCTTATCTTTTGTTTACAATTCATAGTTTGTCCTTCCCTGAAATAAATTGTTGTCTCCTCCTGAAGTTTTTGTCTTTCCTAATTTTCCACGTGGCAATATTTTTAAAACACAAACATTGTCCTTTGTTAATATTATCTGTTTATTAGCTCAATTGTCTCAACTAGGGTTTCCATATTTTCATAACAGATGGCGTTTTAATGTATCATAGGTTTTTCTTTTATAAAAATTTCTCTATTAATATTTGTTGATGGTGGATCCCAATAATTACTTATAAAATATAAATCTTCTATATTGAAGGTACAAGGAACATAAATTACTAAATATATCTAAGTAAACATTACTAATAAAATAACATCTTTCTAACCACACATCTCTCTTAACTCTCACCTATATATCCCTGACACCATAGAATTCAAGTCACAGATTATTACAATCATAGAATAATAATAATATTTGATAATAACATCCAACAATATTGATTGTGGTTAGTTTTTGCTTTTTCATCTTAATTTGGGGAGATTACGTGGTAAATCCATGTATAAGAAATTTCTTTACCTCCAATTTACCCAGACTCATCTATTTATTAACTTGATTATCTTAATTACGAGGGTTGTCCGTTAAATAAGTTCCACAGAGATTTTTTCATACAGAAAAAAACAGGTTTATTTGCCCTGAACTATACATTTCCGAAAATATCAGACTTTTTTTTTTATTTTTCTATATATTCCCCGTTTCGTTCGACGTATTTTTGCGTTCAGGACACCCACTTATGGAACCCAGAGTCAAAGAACTCTGCCGCCTGGCCGCGTAGAAAGCCTAAAACCGCTTCTTACAACTCGTCATCGTCCTGGAATTGGGTTCCATTCAGGTTTTTCTTCAACTCGAGATAGAGATGAAAGTCACTAGGAGTTATATCCGGGCTGTAAGGTGGGTGTGACACCAATTTCCATCCAAATTCTTCGATTTCGTATGTTTTCTTTTCGGGCATAAAAGCCTATCTACAGGAGTGTTGACTTTGCTTAGAATAATTTTAATGAAACCGATTCCAATAATTATTAAATAAACATTATATTTATTGATTTACAAGAGAGAGAACAAAATATAAAAGGGAAACTAATATTGAATAAAAAGGAACTTTTTCCTGTGTCGGTTAGCGCCTATTTACCTGTGAGCTTACACACACTCTGTGGTACAATTAATTAATATATATACAAAACAAGGAGAAACACGATATAATAATGATTCTCATGTAAAGTTTCTACTGTAGATGGGTTACCATGCCTGAAAGCTGGAGATTCGAATTGAAATTTAGAAAAACGACACTTATCCCTGAATGTCTCACGTCTTTACCTTAATATTATTGTGTCTTCAGATATTTAACATATAATCTTTGGTTCAGGTCTCCAATAGAAAGTCTTCTGTTCTAAAAGTTTTCACGCAAATCTTGTCTTTTTCTAATAACCAAAATCACTTCTCATTTATTTTTGTTCATCCTTAGTACACGTGGTACAGGCCATGATAATCATCTTCTTCTTTCTTATCTCCACACTTGGTGAAGTAGAATGCGTCTGCCTTTGTCATTAAGACTGGGAGCACTACTCAGTTGCAGGCCGACTTAGCTCCAAAATAAATGGCCGCCTCTGACATGAGGAACAGACACCATGTGCAGCCGCTTCTAACATGGAGTACAAACGCTGCTCATCCTGTATCCCTGGAGCCCTTACAAGGTACTATCAGCCGGGCCAGCTGAGCCCAGGTTTTCTAGCGAGCTTGTTACTTCTCCCCCTCCTCCTTTTTCATCCGAGTTTGGAACCGGCAAGGACGGAGTTCAAGATAATCATGATGGGTAGAAGTAGGCGACTGCTTTTACTGTAAGTGCACCACATGTCTAAACATGGTGAACAGCAGATCGACTTTGCACTTATAACCAAATTCACAGAGCTGGTCAATGGTCAAAATATATTGTTTTAAATTTTCACTGAATTTCGGAATTTTTTTTTTTTTAAGAAAAGATAGGTGCATAGGTTAGAATACATTTAATGTAATTTATACTAGTTTATTTTAGAATAAAAAATATATTTTTGAATTAAATTTGAATTGATATTTAAAAAAGTGTCATTTATCCATCACAAATAGAATTAAATGCTATATTTCATGAAATATTCAATACAGCGTGTATTCACAGGCCTATATATATGTCATATATATGGAATATAATAGTAGGCAAGAGTAGAATACATAATGAGCTATGTTATATTCCATCATATACCCACTTTCATATTAATATATGGGCAGACGCACATTGTGAATTCCTCATGATCCATCATATGCTGTAGACATATCTCAACTTCAACGCCATGTTTATTTCACACATCCAGTTTAGACACGATATTCATACATAGATCACATACTTCTTCTTTTTTTACCTTACCCTATATAAATTGAAAATCAGTTTTAGTGTCACGTATTCATAAAATATAGTGGATAATTATATTATAATGCATTAGCATGCCATCTATTATGAAAATTCGAAAATGATTATAGACGTGTATGATTCTTTTAAAAATTAAACACTTTCTACAACAGTTAAACCGGCGAAACCGCTGGGAAGGTTTACCACTGATGAGTCAGGCCCTCCCATTAATTTTTCCATTGCAGTAAGGGCAGTAGATTTTGTTTAATTTTCAAAAAGAATCTTACGCCTTTAAAATAGTTTCGAATTTTGATAACAGATGGTGCGCTAGTGCATCATATTATAAACTTTCTACTGTACTTACTGAAATGGAAAAATTAATGGGAGGGCCTGACTCATCAGTGGTAAACCCTCCAAGCGGTTTCGCCAGTTTAATCTACCAGTTTCGAATTTTCATATAGTGGATATTTTAAGAACGAAATACTATAACCCCTCGGCCCATTATCATGAGATTAAGAACAAACACCAGCGATTGGTCCTGGAAGCTATACTCACCAAAAAATTTAAAAGCATCAATAGAGCAATAGACCTTCCTGAAATATATGATAATTTAGTACTGGAACCTCCTACCTGAAAGATTTAGTTTTCATGGCCTACTTATACTTTTACACGTCAATGGCAGTTTTGGTTTATTTTATTTTATTTTATTTCTATTTTATTTTTTTTTTATTTCGTTTAACAGTCGTTGTTCGTACTTAGTTTCTGTAATGGCCATGTATTGAATGTATTATACGTTTATTTACTTGCTTTGCTTAACTTTTATGAATGATCCTCCAATATTATGTTAATTTTCTCTGGCGCAATTTTACATATCTGTCTTATTTTCTTACTTTTTGTATATATATATAGCTGAATGCCACTAATAATTTTGTCTCGTTTTACACCAGTAGAAGGGTGATTGTGCCCGAAAGCTTGTGATCTAATTTTGTGTAATAAAGAAACTCTTTCCTCATCAAGTATTTCGTTCTTAAAGTTTAGTGAAGGAATTATTACTTAAAAAATATAGTGGATAGTTAGAAAATATGTGAAACTGTATTTTACAATTTTGAAATTCATAATATTTTATTGTGTGAAATTGAGTGTATCAAAGGCCTTTTTATATGAGTAATAGTTACCTAGAAATTATTCAAAAAGAAGAAATAATATTAAGGTAAAGGGTTTCTTTTAATTTTGATTTTCGCAAGTTTTCGTGTAAAATTTCTGTTCTTCAACGGGCATATACTTCAATTATTATTATTTTTTGCTTATCCCTAGTACACGTGGTCATGGTGGGTAGAAGTAGGCGACTGCTTTTACTGTAAGCGCACCACATATCTACACATGTGAAAAGCAGTTCGACTTTGCACTTACAAATGTGCCAGAGCCCCGTTTGGTTACTTGCACCCGCTGGTGAGGTTGGACTTTTGCAAGAATTGGGGGCCATTGGAGCATTTTTTTTAACAGAAAAAAGTGTCCAATGCGGGAATCGAACCCGGGTCGTAGTGGTCGAAAACCAAACGGTTTAACCAGCCTTCCACCGACCCCCACTTCAATTATTACTGCACAAAGTTCATCTTGATATTGTATATAGAAGTATATGCCCGTTGAAGAGCAGAAAATTTGCTTAAAAACTTGCGAAAATCTAAATTAAAAGAAATCCTTTACCTTAATATTGTTTTTTATTTTTATTTTTCGAAATCGAGTGTATTTACTTGTATAAATATAGAAGGTCTTTTTTATTTGAAAAAGAAAAGGTTTGTGCTTAATAATTCCATTTCTTAGATATTGATTGCGCGCTATTGCCGTAGATTTAATTTGCATAGTTTTGATTTTTTTTTAATGGATATTTATTTATTACCAGTTGCAAACAAGACACACTATCAAAATTCGAAACTATTTTAAAGGCGTATGATTCTTTTTTTAAATTAAACAATTTCTACTGCCCTTACTGCAATCGAAAAATTATTGGGAGGGCCTGGCTCATCAGTGGTGAACCCTCCCAGCGGTTTCGCCAGTTTAATTTATCCGATCTGGATAATTGTGCGTGAAACTATTTACAATAATTATAGTAGAGTAGGTAACAGAATTGTCAAAAATAAAATAAACAATTAAGAAAAAGAGCATTAAATAAACATATACATTAAACAAATAAGCAACAACATAAGCAGATAGAAGAAATCGCAAGGTAGTTATTTACAGTATGTTAAGCAATGATGGATGTTGATTTAATGAAGTTACCTGTAATAATTAGTATCGTGGAGAGAGAAAGTTGATCAAGTTGAGCTATTTACAATAAGTTATATTCTAAAGTAACTTATTAATTATTTACATTGATCTAAATCAAGTCGCATAGTAGTGTAGTTCCTCAAGTTACATGAAGCTGTCTATTTATAATAAAAAGTCTGCAGAACCTATTAAATTTCATATATCTTTCCCTATTATAAACTATTTGACCCAGATAGGTTCTTTCCATCTTGCTCTGATGATAGAAAATTGTACAAAAAAAACGAAAGAAAAATTTAATAATGATGAGCTTAGTTTATATAAAATCTCTTATTAATATCTTCGTCATCTTTAATAACAAATTGTTCCTGCGGAGAAACTGAACAAACTGCTCTTCACCTTATCTATGACTGTCCGAACTTTACAGAAGTGAGACATCGTTTGTTCCCTGATCTAAATGATTTAACTCTCTTACATCAGCCACTTTGTCTATATACATTTTATGAACTATGTTGATTAATACATGTAAATTTATAAATATTTAATTTTCTAAGTTCTAATTTGTTTGTTGTGTTGTTTGTTTTACTCTGTAATAGGCGCAAATATTTCAATATCGCGTCTGATTGATTAATACAAGGTCGTCCCAAAAGTTCGTGTTTTTCTTAATACTTGGTAAATAATATTATTACGGCGAATACATAATAATACATAATACAATTACTTTATACATAATTCGAAACTATTTTAAAAGCGTAAGATTCTTTTTGAAATTGAAAAATAAAAATAAAAATAAAAATATATCTTACTCTTTTAAAATAGTTTCGAATTTTGATAACAGATGGCGCGCAAGTGCATCGTAATACAATTACTTTATAGTTTTGAAAATAGAGCAATCCATACTTAATTCATTAGATAATAAAAGGCATATATTGGATTTAATAAAATGTTTATTTTGACAATATTTCGGCTGGCTGAACGCCAACCTTTATCGAGGCATTACATTTTTGTGTGATGCCTCGATAAAGGTTGGTGTTCAGCCAGCCGAAATATTGGCAAAATAAATATTTTATTAAATCCAATACATGCCTTTTATTATCTAATTACTTTATACATAATACAAATATATTATACATAACGGCGTATAATATTATATCGTAGAAATCAAGTCTTTGTATATCTGGAGATGTAAAAGTATTAATTGATGACGTCACCACGACCAGTCGACAATTATTAACAAATCAACCCAACTATCTACAGCTAGAGAATATCGAGCAAGCAAAGCTAGGTAACTATATGATGATTTAACAAATGTAAAAATTTTAATCTGTTTCCAAATACACTTATCCCCCGATTTACACGGTAGATACGTTCCTGAGAAAAACGTGTAAATCGGGGGATAGGTGTACACAGAAATAAAAATAAAATGCATTGACAGGTTAAAATATGTAGTCAGCACATAAGCTCGGGATTCCTCGTGAGATGTGTACACAGCGCATGTGTTCAATCACAGTAGCATTTAGTATAGTGCGATAAAAACAAAAAAAAAAAAACTTATTTGGAAAACCGTGTAAAAGCGAAAACGTGTAAAACAAGTACCGTGTAAATCGGGGGATAGGTGTATTTTCGTTTAATAATTAAATTAAATTAAATATAAATCATTTCTTCGCCACAATATTGGTATTTACATTTTTTTACAAGTGTTTACGAACTTTTGAGACAACCTTCTAAATAAAAATAAAATTTTAAATAAATTCCATATGGTTTACTCTAAATTGTCTCCAAAAAAAGAAAGAATTCTCAATCGAAATTTTGAAAAAGTTGGTATAAAAATGTAAATAGTAAATCCATGTAACTTTCTGGATATGTTTGCTACATTCTGGGGTAGATGAAGGAAATAAGAAATGTTAGAAGGGTGTAAAAGGAAGGCCATGTGATAAATACGACAAACAATGGCCCCCTTATCGTCTGAGATTATCTTCCAGCCAATGAGAGCCATCCATTGCTGATGACACTCGAAGCCTAGCATCTTCTGCTTCAATTCTAGGCACGTCCAGTTGTAGTTTTTTTTTTTATGACTCTGCACATTTCTACGCAGTAGTTTTAACCACATTTAAACAAAGATATGTTATTAATGCTTATGCAAATCACGATATACACCAATACCTCGCTTTGCGTCATTTCGTTTTGCGTTTTTTTCGAAGTTGTGTCGCTGCTTAATTTTTACTGATTTTTATTGTGCGTCGTTAGATTTTCAAAGTTGCGTTGTTTTGGATTCGAGTCTTTAATTTAAAAAAAATTTTTTTTTTTCCTAAAATATGGCAACACCTTTGTTTTTGATTGCACCATGCCATCAAAATTTTATTTTCACTTTGCGTCGTTTCAATTTGCGTCGTGTTTTTTTGGAACGTAACCCCGACGCAAAGCGAGGTATGGGTGTAGTTGCATATACTTCTATGCAACAATATTTGTTACATCGCATAGGAAATTGAAGAAAATGTTTTAAATGATGATTCATGTACTTCTCAATATGTTTCTTTAATATTTTATTTATATTTTTCAGCTTTCGAGTTAAATTACTTTTCCACATAGGTTCCTGCATATGTAAATATATTTCAAATGTTTATACAAGTTGAGTTAACAAAGAAGAAAGAGTAAATATAGAAGAGCTTTTACATCGAAAGCTTGCCGTTTTTGAAAAATATTATTGAACAAACTTGTATGGGAGTATGCGGAGTACATGAATATTATATATTCAAATAGTTATATATGATTGTATCATATAAGTTAAAATTATAATTTCCATAACTAACTACTCTGTAAAATCGACTGCCAGATGTCGCGGCTTTAAACTATATAAACCCTTTGTTGTTATTTTACATTGGCTGACTCAAATATTTTTGTAAATATGTAAATATGCATTTTAATATACTTAATTTATAAATTTATAATTATATGTAATTCTGCTGTGCTCAAATATTATGTCCATAGTTCATCTAAAATACCCATTCCAAGAGTCTAGCATCAGTATAACTATAAAAGGAAGATCGAAAAAATGCAATATAACAGCGGTATGGTAGATTAAACTGGCGAAACCGCTGGGAGGATTCACCACTGATAAGCCAGGCTCTCCCATTAATTTTTCCATTGCAGTAAGGACAGTAGAAATTGTTTAATTTTTAAAAAGAATCATACGCGTCTATAATAGTTTCGAATTTTAATAACAGATGGCGCGCTAATGTATTATATTATGTCTTTTGTTTTCTTTATTCCACTCTTTCTCTCTCTAGCCTTATAAGTCAGGTATTTCTTCCTTAATTATGTTGTCAGCTCAATTAAAGAAAATTATAGTTTTAAATTGATACCATTATATTTTATAAGATTGTAGAAATTAAACTCTTAAAATCACGATCATTAAAACAATAATAAACAATAAGAGGAGCTTCTTGTGTAAATTTATTTATTACCGCAAGCTTTCGAACAGAACGTTCTTCAACGGGCGTGGATAGTAAAAACGTACTAACTAGTACGTTTTTACTATCCACGCCCGTTGAAGAACGTTCTGTTTGAAAGCTTGCGGTAATAAATAAATTTACACAAGAAGCTCCTCTTATTGTTTATTATTGTTTTAATATTTTATAAGATGTTCACAACCCTATACCATTGCCATAATCTCTATCTACTCTCAGCTTATTAATTCCTATCTCAAAATAATACTGCATACTATTGGAATAATGCTTATGAACTCAAAAGAAAATCAGCATGAGCAAGTAATAATTCATATTCTCAAATTTATCACAATATATATATGTGGTAATATGATGCATTGGTGCGCCATCTGTTATGAATATTCGAAACTATTATAGACGCGTATGATTCTTTTAAAAAATTAAACAATTTCTACTGTCCTTACTGCAATGAAAATTTATTGGCTGGGCCTTTACACCTTTATATTTTACACATTTCAACAAAATACCAAATAACTTAACCATTTCAAAGAATTTCATCTCTGAAGGGTTATAAAGAAATGTGGTTAAAAATAAAGAGGAACACAAAGAGAAGGGAAGCGTTTATAAAAGTTTCGAATATTCATATATGATATTAATAGAGAGGTACATCCTTTTAAATATTACAAAAAAAATATTTAAAATTTGATGATTATTTTTCTATTTTGAATCGTTTTTTTAATTACAACGTTGAGGTAATTCGACCCAAAATTGTCCCTCGAAATATTTAAACTGATTAGATATCAGAGAAAATTAATTTCTTGTTACAGAGTTGAAAATATTCATTTTGACCAGAAAATTATGTTTATTTTTAACGTTTCAACAAATATATAATTTAGCCCTCCCATTAATTTTTTCATTGCAGTAAGGACAGTAGAAATTGTTTATTTTTTTAAATAATCATACGCGTCTATAATAGTTTCGTATTTTGATAACAGATGGCGCGCTAATGCATTATAATATAATTTAGTATTTTCGTCTGAATATAATAAACACTAAATAAAATCCGATATGTAAAAATAAAGTTAAAAAAAAAAGAAGTTTTTGACAACGTTGATATGATAGAAGCTGAATTGAAGGCAACTTTGAGGAGCTTCTCAAAAGATGATTTTATCTTCTGTTTCGACAATTGGGAACAAAAGATGGCAAAGATGTATTTAAGGCAGGTTGGGAATATTTATAAAATTCAAAAAATAATCCCATGTATTAATATTAAGTAGAAATATAAGGCTTCCGGGGAAAAGTATCTTTTCAAATTCTTTAATCTCCAGCTTCCGGACACGAACGCCTTTCTTCATGAAAAAACATGGTACAAAGATTCACCAATAGAACGCAATTTATAATATCTGATTATATTTTAACATAGTATTTATTAATTTTATTTATGTAATATGGTATTTATTAAATTTTATTATTTTTTTATTAACAGAGGGGTCATTTTTATGTTTATATCTGGCGACTCTGTAAATTTCCCTCGTGGCATTTTGGTGGAGATGCTGGGTAAATTAGGGAAGACAAACTGAAGACCGCCGAGAAAACCTTGAAACCATGGATGCTGTGATCTACATTTTCGGAGACTGATTCCAGGATTTCACCGCTGTGCTAAAGCCAAAACTCCTTCGAAGATGACGATGTCCCTATAGACGAAACGACGACAATGCCGCTCTTCACGCCGCAAGAAAAAGGACGCAAAGCTTCTAGGGACAAAGTTCCAAGTTTTTAGTTTTGTGCTTGCCTTGAATAAATTGTTGTCTCCTCCTGAAGTTTTTGTCTTCCCTAATTTTCCACGTGGCAATATTATAACTCGTACACAGCAATAATTCACCATCTATATAATACAAATGAAAACACTAAGACGCGACTGTTTCTTTTCACAAATGTAGTTTTCATAAAAGCATAATGATCCAATACAGTTGTTGTTGTTGTCGTGACCAATGAAGAGCCTCAGATTTCTCCATACATCTCTATCACAGCAGTCGCAATGTCCATTATCTTGGGTGTGTAAAGCTGCTGCTCTGGGTCCATGTCAATTTTATGTTGTTGTTGTGTCCAATGAAGAGCCTCAGATTTCTCCATACATCTCTATCACAGCAGTCGCAATGTCCATTATCTTGGGTGTGTAAAGCTGCTGCTCTGGGTCCATGTCAATTTTATGTTGTTGTTGTGTCCAATGAAGAGCCTCAGATTTCTCCATACATCTCTATCACAGCAGTCGCAATGTTCTCTATCTTGGGTGTGTAAAGCTGCTGCTCTGGGTCCATGCCAATTTTCTGTTGTTGTCGTGTCCACTGAAGAGCCTCAGATGTCTACAAACATCTCTATCACAGCAGTCGCAATGTCCACTATCTTGGGTGTGTAAAGCTGCTTTTCTGGGTCCATGTCAATTTTCTGCAAGGCTGCGGCCATTGCTGGACATGAGAATATGTGGGTAGGTGTTAGTTCAACACCAGGACAGTTGATGCATGTCCTATTGGTTCTTGTGCCATCTGGATGTATTGTCAATCCTTTATCGTGTTTTGTTATAAGTCTTGTTATAGTTATCTAATACAGTATTAGATCTATAAAGGAGCAGTCTGGTAGATTAAATTGGCGAAACCGCTGGGAGGGTTCACCACTGATGAACCAAGCCCTCCCAAAATAATTTTTTTCATCGCATTAAGGACAGTAGAAGTTTGATTCATTTGTGAAAAGAAACATTTGTGTCTTGGTGTTTTCATTTTTAAACTCGTGTTCTATTGGCGAAGCATTATACCATGATTTCTACTGTAGACGGGCGTTTGTGACAGAAAGCTGGAGATTAAAAAGGTTTTTGAAAAGATACTTTTCCCTGAAGGCCTGATATAATTTTACTCAATATTTAGAAAATTATTTAGATTTTATGTTTTGTTTTTTTTCAATACGGAACTGTCCTGGAATTTAATGAACGTGCCTGGTTTATACATTCATATAAATCTCTGTAGAATATATATATATTGTTACAAGTAGAACACTTGCAACCTCCGCCAATAGATGGCGCTTGTTTTTCTTCTGAAACTGATGCGGGAGTCGTAGGCTGCTGTGGTCCTGTTTCTAGGGTAAAACTTACACTTACACTTTTATATTGGCCCTAGGAGGTGACATAATATAAATACCTGTTGTTCGTTATCCCATTTAAATGTAACGTTTAATAGTAAAAGACAATAAAAGTCAGTGCTTAAAGTCTCCGTGTCGCCTTCTGTAGTTACTCTCGCCATTGCCATCATCGTTGCTGCTGCTCTTCTGGACGTCTCCGGGGTGCCTGCAAGGAGGAGCTACAAGGGAGATCAACGGGAGTCCGGGCCGGTGATCCACGGCGGAAGAATCGCATCGTCGCAAGGGACCGGAGGGGTCAAGCCATACAATATTGTATATTTTTTGTCGAATTCTTTACAAACGCTACAGGCGTTCAGAGTAACCGAAATATTTAAAAATAAATATATTTTCATATGAAATATATTTTTTAATATTTAGATATTTTCATTATAGATTTCTATATTTCCATAACTCCACGCTGACGAGAGCCAACAGCGCGAAACGCGTTCGTGGATGGCTTTTCTTGATTTATCAATAAAATGAGTTGGCCAAATATCAGGGAACAGGCTAAATCAATGTTTAGTTGATTTCTGTTCCACCAGATGGCGCTCTGACTTCTGTAAAGCACATGTGCTCCTGGTCAGGATATGCTTTTTTATTTTTTAATATTTCCAAAAGAATAAAATATATTGGTTAACTTTCTATTTTAAAATATTGTACGTGAATAGAAGAAAAACTATATAGGCAGTAATTGTACTTGTTAGAACTCAATAAAAATTAGTAGGCACTATACCCTTACTATACTACTTTTACCATAAGGCTATTACATTCATCCACATTGTACCCCTAAATTTGACTATAGATAGATTTAGATGCAAATTAATAGCAAATATATAGCGTAATGATCAATAAACAAATAACAGAATAATATTCACAGAAATATTCTGTAATTTCTAACTTTCAATATATATGTCATAATTTGTATATAATTAAATGCAAACCCGACCCACTATGTATGTACCATGTATGATTTTCAAAGACTTAATAAAGAACAAGGTAACTGGAGGAAAGAAAGTAACAAAAGATATAGGAAGTAAGACTAAAGCGGGCACGACTATTTTGGCACCCCTGTGTCAACATTGCAGGGGCAGAGACCGGTCGTCTCTAGTGACCGCAGAAGTTATATTAGACAAGAAGCACTCGACACTTCCTGGAAAAACAGGATGTATTCGGTGACCAGAAGTTATAAATATTAAGCTAACGCCCAACATTTCCGGCAAAGATAGGACGTATTTGATAACACGGAAGTAAATAAAGTCAAAATGGCACTCGACACTTCCTATCAAAGCAGATCATATCTTTCACCAAAGGAAACCGCCGGCCTATCAGAAGATAGCACCTTAAGTAGGTCAACCAATAGGGAAAGATCATGTGAGATCTCTCAACCAATCAGAGAGAAACTGACTCGTGGTGTTAAATCGAAAGACAAGAATAGTTAGTTACGCTTTGGCTCCCAAGGAGGTGACATCGGCTTTAGACCTCTCTCCCTCGGCTCATCCCACAGCTAAGTACAATCACCGCCATGTGATTAGTTAAGGACAAATCAAAACCACCCCGCTCTTCTCAAGCTTTCTTTCCTCCAATCCAGTTACCTTTTATTTTCAAAACAATCATGTGTCCTGATTATTCCTAACTGTGTGCTTCACTTACCACTCAACGACTGCGCTTCAATCAAATCTCACCATTCGCATCCAACAACAAGAAAACCCGCAACGATATTGCCACAGAACGGTTAAGTCGACAGGATTCTACAACAGTGTAATACATCAAATATTATAGGGTAATAACAACAACAGCATCATATTACACAGAGTCGACAGGATAAAGATTATAGAGCTTAATCAGGATAAAGATGGAAATTAACCCAGGCACCAGCACAACAAAAGGCAATGACAACCCAAGAGAGAAGGAACTGGCAACGAACGGAAAGAAGCTGACAACGAACGAGGCGACAAGACACACCCTGGCGACGGTAATTTTAGAACTGACCGCCGCGCTACAAGGGGCGAGATCCACGCAACTGGAAGCGGTCTTCCGGAGCGCCACCCTCGGGACAACCGCCGCCCGCACCACCGGTACGTGTCCGAACAACCTGACGCCCACCGAGTTATCGCCACCCGCCATGCCGTACCAGTACACACGGAAGCAACCCACGCGACACGGACCCAGTGTACCGACAACGCGATCCACTCGAATGGAAGCAGTACAAATGACTAGATTTCCATGTCTCCTGTACACAGCATAAACGCACTTGAGGGCTAG
Organism: Cordylochernes scorpioides; assembly: GCA_030710605.1. Taxonomy (NCBI): domain Eukaryota; kingdom Metazoa; phylum Arthropoda; class Arachnida; order Pseudoscorpiones; family Chernetidae; genus Cordylochernes; species Cordylochernes scorpioides. The sequence continues at coordinate 60,063 of CP092869.1, read as the reverse complement.
AATCACGTTTTTCACCTAAGTGTCGCTACAGATGAGACAAAAAATTTATAGGGCATAATTGAGCAAGTAAAACCTTTATAGGGCAAAATGGAACAATCAATACATTTAGATCAGGGCATGTAGATACCAAAGGGTTCCAACCAATACATCTTATTTTTCATATCAATCATTTTCATTATTTTCTCGCAATTAAAAATGTAAATATTTAATCAAGTTATCAATTTATCCAACTTATTAGCAATTTTAAATCATCAATTATCACCTTTTTCAATTAGTTTATATTATCATTTTTATTTATCAATTATCAATCTATTTACCACTTAGCTTAAATTGCCACAACTCAATTACCAACGAAAAATCACTGGTTTTCGATTAAACTAAAAACATTAAATCACCCTTTGTTGTTGAAACCTTTTATTTTTCATTTTTTTTAAAACACTCAACTTTGATTTCGCTCAACTTTTATTTTTATTTTTATTTTGATTTCTCACAAGCCCTAATAAAACTCCCTCGGTCTCCATTCCCAATTCCGAGCTAGAACATAATTAGGCATTTTTTCTTTTTTTCTCACCACGCACCAAGCATTCACTTTAATTCCGTTCAACTCTTATTTTTATTTTTATTTTGATTTCTCAAAAGACCTAATGAAAACCCCTTCGATTTCATTCCCAATCTCAAGTAGGATAGTAATTAGGCAATTCTTTTTTTTTTCACCAACGCAACAAAGCATTTTCTTTTTTTTTTTCATACAACAAGGCTTTTTCTTTTTTTTTTTGTGCAACCAAGCCTTCACTTTGATTTCATTCAACTTTTATTTTATCTTATTTTATGTTGATTTCTCAAAAGCCCTAATAGAATTCCTTCGATTTCATTCCCAATTTCGAACTAGAATATGGTTAGGCATTTTTCCTTTTTTTTTTTCTCTCACCATTCAACCAAACACATTCAATTTTGATTTCATTTCACTACTCTTATTTTATTTTGTTTTGATTTCAAAGCACCTTATGAAATTTCCTCGATTCCTTTTTCTCAGAATTCGAGCAAAAAAAGTAACTAAGCAGTTGTCTTTGTCACCATGCAACAAAATATTTTTCTTTTTCAACCAAACCCATTCAATTTTGATTTCATTCAACTATTTTTATATTATTTTTATTTGATTTCAAAAGCCTTAATAGAACTCCCTCGATATCATTTCTTATCTCGAGTAGAATTCGTTTAGGCGCATTTTCTTTGTTTTACCCACTATGTACCATAACATTCATTGATTTCTTACAATTAAAAAATTTTTGATTTCTATTAATTATACTCAACCTATATCATCAACCCCATTCTATCTTACTTATGTCACCAGCAATGCTTGTATATAGCCCCTCAATACCTACAACTAATTTTCCCACAAAATTATTTTTCATTTTACAGAATTCTCTCAGGCTAACCCCTTCTTGAATTCTTCACATGTAGGGGGCGCATCTGTCATAATTTGTATATAATTAAATGCAAACCCGACCCACTATGTATGTACCATGTATGATTTTCAAAGACTTAATAAAGAACAAGGTAACTGGAGGAAAGAAAGTAACAAAAGATATAGGAAGTAAGACTAAAGCGGGCACGACTATTTTGGCACCCCTGTGTCAACATTGCAGGGGCAGAGACCGGTCGTCTCTAGTGACCGCAGAAGTTATATTAGACAAGAAGCACTCGACACTTCCTGGAAAAACAGGATGTATTCGGTGACCAGAAGTTATAAATATTAAGCTAACGCCCAACATTTCCGGCAAAGATAGGACGTATTTGATAACACGGAAGTAAATAAAGTCAAAATGGCACTCGACACTTCCTATCAAAGCAGATCATATCTTTCACCAAAGGAAACCGCCGGCCTATCAGAAGATAGCACCTTAAGTAGGTCAACCAATAGGGAAAGATCATGTGAGATCTCTCAACCAATCAGAGAGAAACTGACTCGTGGTGTTAAATCGAAAGACAAGAATAGTTAGTTACGCTTTGGCTCCCAAGGAGGTGACATCGGCTTTAGACCTCTCTCCCTCGGCTCATCCCACAGCTAAGTACAATCACCGCCATGTGATTAGTTAAGGACAAATCAAAACCACCCCGCTCTTCTCAAGCTTTCTTTCCTCCAATCCAGTTACCTTTTATTTTCAAAACAATCATGTGTCCTGATTATTCCTAACTGTGTGCTTCACTTACCACTCAACGACTGCGCTTCAATCAAATCTCACCATTCGCATCCAACAACAAGAAAACCCGCAACGATATTGCCACAGAACGGTTAAGTCGACAGGATTCTACAACAGTGTAATACATCAAATATTATAGGGTAATAACAACAACAGCATCATATTACATATATATATTAATAATTTATAAATATTATAAATATATAATTCATAAATTAAATTTAATTGCCATCTATCGTTAAAATTTTACACAAATAAATTTACTGGCAATGCGCTTCTTTTAAATAACATCAAATATTATCTCTACAGACCTCACTGCAATGATATATTGACAATAACTCATATCATTTCAGTAAGGTCTGTAGAGATAATATTTGATGATATTAAAAAGAAGCGCATTGCCAGTAAATTTATTTGTGTAAAATAATATATAATTGATAATCCCCATAAAAAAACAATGTATATTAATGCACGTTAATTATTAACAAACTTCTAAATTATAATTAAATTTAATAGTATTAGTTATCTTTGCAACTTTTCATCCATTTTCTCTAGTCCATTGATTACTAGTAACCCCCAAAAATCCTTTAATAAATTACACTTAGCAGATTTTTGTCATATTCAATTTAACGAAAAATTAATTTATGTAGTCATTAACTCATTAGATGTTCAATAACCAAATTCCAAGTTAAATTAACTATTTTTTTTATTTAAAAGTTTCATTTCACCAATAAGTTATGTTTCTTATTAGCAATAATTAATTAGACTGGAATTTTGGACGTAATTCTTAACGATAAAAAACGAGTGATTTATTTAGCTAGAATTAATTTGGTTGCATTTTTATTCGTAATTAATATTAAATGTTTCATCCCAAATTTAGCTTTTCACACTTTCTTTTATAATTTATCATAATTTCGTAAATAGCTGTAGACGAATCTGTTGAAATTTGACCTTTTTAAAATTTCTTTTGCTTTTTATTATACTTTACAAATGATTTTTTTTAAAAGCTAAAATGTTCGTTTGTTTAAAATTTTAGCCATTGTTTGTATTTAGATAATTGATTAAATTATTCTATCAAATGATTTATGAACTATGAATGGTAATTCTTGTGTTAATTATCTTTTGCTGAATATTTTTCTAAATTTTTAATTATCTTTTGTGAGAGAGAGAGAGTGAGAGAGAAAGAGAATATTTTCACCACTTTTTAAAGCTTCTTTGATCAAGTTTCACTTTAATTTTAAATAATTGAATTGGAATTTTTTTTTCTAAATAAAAATATGTTCACACATTTCTTCTGATTTTTCAAATGAAAAATGTTATTTTTAATTATTTTCAGTTAAAAGAGCGTTGCTCAATTAATTTTTTTTAATTGGAAATATTAATTAAATTTAAATATTTATTCATATGTTTGAGCATTTTATTTAAAAACGTATATAGAATTTCTAACGTTTCAAAATGAATTTTTAAAATAAAAGATAGTCTTTCACTTTCATTTTTTTCATTATTTTATTTTAAATAAAATATTAGGTATTGAATGTTAGCATTAATTAATTTTTTTGTTAAGACACAAAATATATTTAAAATTTAAAAATTATTTTTAAACCAATATTTGTAAAGGTGGTTAAACTAACTAAAATAAAACGATATAATACCATAAATATTAGAGACATAGTTATGTGAAACTTGAAATGATATCAAATTCTTAATATCAAAAATAAAATAATTTATCAATGATATGTTTAATAATAGATTATTTCTTTAAAATATGATTTTATATATAATATATATTTTATTTGCAATGATTATAGTATATTTTAAATAATAAAAATTGATATATATATAAAGAGATTTTCTGCTTGAATTTAGATCATGTTGAGGATTATTGTAATGCAGTAGTGGCAAAAATATTTGAAAGAGAATAATAAAATGGTTTTGATCAGAGATTTCTTTAATTGAGATAAGGAATATACATAAACATAATTTGGTAAAAGTACTGCCTGGCTTAAAGCGAGTAGAACAAGGAAAAACAAAAAAATATTTACCTAATGTACAAAAGTTGTGAGCCGGCCATTGGGAAAAAACAACAACGAGTTGTGAACCGCAAAAAGCGTGACCTCTGGCGGTCGATTTAACAGAATATTTGAATAAATGAAATTATAATTTTTAATAAAATAATATTTATATATATACTGTGTATTTTATATTCCATAAGCTCAATTAAAGCTAATTCCGATTAAAACTGTTCTTACTATTCTTTTATACTGACTTCAATATCATTATATAATATATATATACGATATACGCATGCAGGCATAAGCCTTAACTCCTTAACTAAGGCTTTTTTTGCCTTGTGCAAAATGCCTCATTATAAAATCATTACCAAGTTTTAAAAGAAGCTAATGTTAGTTATAAACTATCTATATAACAATGGGGGAACTTTGTAACGTGGATATATAATGTCCAGAATAAATCTAAAAGATGTCAGAAGAACATTAAATATTTTAAAGACAAAATGGCGGCGTCAATAGTCGGCTGCTTGAATTCAAACAAAGTTGTAAATAATTTGTGGCGGAGCCGTTCGTGCAATATTTAAAATTTGTTTGGAAGTCTATAAAATATACACAAGAGGTAGCCTTAAAGTTCCATTTACAATTCCCTTGTTATACATGACCATTTTAAATGATAATATGACCTTTTAAAATGGAGTACCTACTACATACAAGATTTAGATAGTATAAGTATTGTGCATTGCTAGTCACAGAGATTATTTTAATATATAAATACATCTAAATAAATATATATATATATATATATATATATATATATATATATATATATATATATATATATATATAGATGTGTAAAATAAATATATAGATTTACCTTTGACGAGAAATTCCTATTTTAAATAAATAGAATTGGAAATATATTAAGGTATTGTATATATTGATTTTGCTCATACTTTTTTTTAAGATGGTGATTCCAAGAAGATTTATCAAGTATTATCTTTATTGATTTACAAGAGAGAAAACAAAATAATAAAATAAACTTATAATGATAATAAACAATTAAAAGTATTTTCCTCTTTTACGGTTAGCACCTATTTTCTGTTGGGAATCTTTTATGGTTCAGATGATGAAACAACAAATAAAAAGTTTACTTACAGCTGAAGTGGTTTTTAATATGTATAAAAGAAACATTCGTGCTTTTAAATCCTTTCATTTTATATGTATAGATGGCGCGTTATTGCTATGTGTTAATTTATGCCTAAATGGCCTTGTCTTTATTGTTTGCGGAAGAGGATTGCTCGATGCAAATATTTGAATGTAATTCTACTGTCCTATAAGCTTATGTCCATAGTTTTCTTGAAAACCATTTCTGAGATTATATCCTTCAGTGCTGCGTATATAAGCAGAATCGTCCAATACAGTATTAGAGCTCTGAGAAGCGGTCGGTGGATTAAATTGGCGAAACCGCTGGGAGGGTTCACCACTGATGAGCCAAGCCCTCCCAATATATTTTTTCATCGCAGTAGAGGTTTGTAATATGTATAAAAGAAACATTCGTGCTTTTAAATCCTTTCATTTTATATATAAAAATTGTATGCCTAAATAAGTCGAGTGACTTTTTTTGAAATAAAAACAAGTTTAGTGGCTAACCGTGTCTGTGGTGATTAATGATCCTACAAACTTATACACATACTCTGTGGGAACAATTAAACTTAAAATATATATACAACAGAAAGCAATGCGGATTAATTAGCCTGGTTAATGTCTATGTGTATGTATACAGTTTCTTCTGAAAGCTACAGTAAATAAATGGAAAGAGAGAGAGAGATTGAAACTACTCTTATTGTATATTATAATGTTTATATATAAATATATAAATGTTATATTAAAATATTATTCTATTTAAAATTATATTTCATAGATACAAATACTCTGCTAAATCGACCGCCAGAGGTTACTCTTCCCCTATAAAAACTCATTGTTGTTTTATCCCAAATACTTTTCTTAAATATATATCAAGGAACAAGTTAAATACATTTTTAATTGATTTCTGTTCCACTAGATGGAGCTCTGCCATCTAAAACGCGTAAGTAGCCAGGATATACCTATTCTGTTTTTAGATGAAACAAGACATCTCCTTATCAGGCAACTGAAAGTTGCTGATGGCTTTCCCCATCTATCGGAATAAATATCAACTATTTGTTGATTTTTAATTATTCCAGAATTGGTCAAATGCACATTCTTGATTAATAAAAAAAAAAAAGCTAGCCATATACGTGATTCGGGCTGTTGGCCCCGTCAGCGTTGTGCAAGCTGTACCTTAAAGACCAAAAAAACTTTTTTTTTTTCAACTTTTTATGATTTTTATTTTATTCATTAATTTATTAGTTTTTTTGCACACATACATATATTAAAAATAAAAAGGCATATCCTGACTAGGAGCACATGGACTTTACAGAAGGCAGAGCGCCATCTGGTGGAACAGAAACCAACTATTCATTGATTTAACCTGTTCCCTGATATTTGGCTAACCCAATTTCTTGATAAATCAAGAAAAGCTATCAACGAACGCGTTTCGCGCTGTTGGCGCTCGTCAGCGTGGAGTAGGCTGTACCATATATATATGTGTAGATAAGAACAGATAACAGTAAATTGTGGTCTTAATTATAACATATTGTTGGATATTGGATTCATTTTTTTTTATTTGACTTTAATGTATGGAAAATACACTTTATTGGTCGCTTATCAACAACGTTTTACAACATCTTGCCGACAGGCTCCTGCAATGGTGACACAATGGCAATCAATTCCGCATGCGTCACTTAGATGGCTCTGGGAGGTAGGAGAGAGCCAATCAGCACGGAAGAATAAACCGAATACATTATATATATTCATATATGAAAAAACAATAGAAAAAAATAAAAGATAAGTGGGTCAGGTGTTGATATTAAAAATAAAAAAGGCATCTCCTGACCACGAGCACATGTGCTTTTTAGATGGCAGAGCGCCATCTAGTGGAGCAAGAATAAACTAAACGTTTATTTAGCGTGCTCCGTGATATTTGGCCAACCCAATGACGAGCGCCAACAGCGCGAAACGCGTTCGTGGATGACTTTTCTTGATTTATCAAGAAATTGGGTTGGCCAAATATCACGGAGCAAGCTAAATAAACGTTTAGTTTATTCTTGCTCCACTAGATGGCGCTCTGCCATCTAAAAAGCACATGTGCTCGTGGTCAGGAGATGCCTTTTTTATTTTTAATATTCATATATGTTATATATTATTCACAATTTGGCGGGCGGGAGAAGCAGCACAAGTAAAGGACTGCCCTGTAGTATGGTGTCGTGAGCCGCTACGGTAACCGTGAACAGGGAACTCTAAAATATGGCTGACTAACGGGGCAATGGTACCCCTCTTTTCATGGAGTGGGCAAGACATCACCATCACTCACACTGTCCCTGCCCAGAAGTCTTCTTCTACATGGTGGGCGGGAGAAGCAGCACAAGTAAGGGACTGCCCTGTAGTACGGTGTCATGAGCCCCGAGCCGCTACGGTAACCGTGAACAGATATCTCTGAAATGTGGCTGACTAACGGGGCAATGGTACCTCTCTTTCCATGGTGGACAAGACACCACAACGATTATACTCATTATAGTGTAACTTATCATTTATATTTAAAATGTACCACAGCATGCTACATTCAATTTGTCTGGCACACTTATGGGATATATCAAGCTCTGCAAAACAGAATAACGGTTTGATAAAAGGTGTGACAAAGATATTAAATAACACCACTTTCTCATGGTTTGTTGGATGTATTGATTTCAAATTTATCATCAAAAAATGTTTTGAATATCAAATATAATATCAAACTATTATAGTATTAGAGATATTACATACAGGTTAAGTTTTTTTCTATTTAGAACTTGTCATTCCTTGTCTGGAGCAACGATCAGGAAATGCCTTTTTCTTATATATAGAAGAGCACGTGCCAATGTTTGTATAAAGTTCATCTTTATATTGTACATAGAAATATTTGCCCGTTTAAGAGCATAAACTTTGCTTGAAAGCTTTCAAAATCATTATTAAAAGTTACTCTTTACCTGAATTATATTTATTCTTTCTTTTTCAAATAAATTTTAGGTAACTATTGCCTCAATATATATAATTGTTCTTGAAATCATAGTATAAAAGAAGCCATATTTATAAAATACATACATCAGGTCATATCAACAACAAATACTGATATACACAGATGACTCACTGGTGGAGAATGGCTCCTCTGGCAGTGGAGTTCTCATCCTTAAAGATAGTATGGAAATAAAAAGAAGAATCAAAAACCCAAAGAACATGTCAGTTTTCAGATCTGAACTAACAGCCATACTACAAGCTCTAAAACTCGTAGAGAAAAATGAGACTAAAAACATAATTTATACAGATTCAAAAGCCGCCATCTTTACAATTAAAAACTGCTACTACTCACAAGACAGACTCCTCAAAAAAATTGCTGCAGAAATCAACAAACTGAATAAAAATACCAAAATAAGTCTACAATGGATTCCATCATGGGGGTCCCTGGAAATGAGGAGGCCGAGAGATTGGCAAAGGAAGGAGCAGCTGGACATCCTGTGATGTCCGAGACCTACCTTTCAGCAAGAGACCTGATTACCAAACTGAAACTACAACTGATAAGGAAACATATAGATAGTTTCCATCATTCTTGGTACCAAATAGAAAACCCCAAAAAACAGACCCTTCAACTAAACGGAAGGAAGTCGACACAGTTGGCCAGATGGAAATCTGGTCACCTGCGCCCTCTAGTCTATAAAGAGGGAGCCAAAAGCTTCCCCATGTGCACTAGGTGAAAAACCGAAGAGGCCACTCCCCAACATATACTGGATTGTATTGGAAAGGACAAAGGATCCCTGTACAGAGAACCAAGAATAGTTCTTGAACTTCTTTATGAGCACAACCTCCAAGATATTGTCTAATTTAGAATAATAAAAGGATAAGTAAAAAAAAACAAATACCTTTATTCAAACATTTCGTTTTATATAAATGTCTTATAAAAGCACACAAATAAGGGTAGAAAGAATCAATTAGTAAATATAAATGGGAATTTTTTCTGGAAGGATATTAATCTATAAAAATAACTTTACAAGCTAACCACCGATTTATAAAATTGTAAATAATTCATTTGATTCTTTGTGGATCTCATGAAATCAAAGCAACTCCGCCTTTGCTGGTCCCAAGCCCTGATGAAAAAGGAGGAGGGGTGGCAGTAACAAGATCACTATAAAACCTGGGCTCAGCTGGCCTGGCTGATAGTACCCTGTAAGGGCTCCAGGGATACAGGATGAGTAGTGTTTGTACTCCATGTTAGGAGCGGCTGCACATGGTGTCTGTTCCTCATGTCAGAGGCGGCCATTTCTTTTGGAGCTAAGTCGGCCTGCCTATGAATAGTGCTCCCAGTCTTAATGACAAAGGCAGACGCATTCTACTTCACCCAGTCATGATGGTTGTCAAACAGACACCATCAAGGGTCACAACTTCACACCCTAATATGATTGAGTAGAGATAAGAAAGAAGAAGATGAAATCAAAGCTGGTCGTGGACAGACAATGACCATTAAACTACAACAAGAATCTCTAGGTGGGCGTTCTGAATTTGACAAAACTGATGATGTGGCTTTGTTGTCGATCAGAGTTCGCTGGTTTGTAGAGACGGTCAATAGATGGCGCTGAGTTTCAGCGTCTATTTCCAATTCCAAAGTAACTATAATAGGTACCGTTCAAAAATAACAACCTAGTTTATGATATTTACATTGAATAATATGTACAGAGAGAGAGAGAGAGAGAGAGAGAGAGAGAGAGGTTCTTCATATCTATTGCTGTTCCTGTTCAAAATTAACTTTATTAGGTACCGCTCAAAAAAGAGCAACCTATCTTATGTTATTTATATGAGAAATATGAACAGGTTCTTCATAGAAAAAGTGTACAATACGGTATTTTATCCCATTTCATGATTGTCGGGAATCGAAGGTTTTAACTATTCGTCCATTGATTCATCTAGCGTCTATTTTAACGACAGAGGGGCGATCTTTATTTCTATATATTTATGTAAATATGTAATTAAGTATATAGTGGATAGCTATAAAAATTACAGAGTGTCTTATGGCCATCTACCATAATAGAAAGATGATATGGTCAAATCTGATAAAAGTGGAAACTTGTGACAGTAGTAACTTGTACCAGTGTATGCCAGTATGTCCTTTGTGTACGTTATAGATGATATAGTAGAATCTACTGGATGTATATTGACCACAGTAAACATTCCAGAAAATTTAGAAATTATTCCTAGCCCGGTATATAGATCTCGGATTTTTCTTTAATAAATAAAACAATTTACTACAGTAGAACTACCTCCTTTTAAAGGACACCTAATTGCAGAGTCAAAATCTCCTTTAGGGAGAGGGAGCGTTTATAAATAGTATAAAAAGTAATTTTTCAAATGAAAACTGTCCTTTGTAAAGAGTTATCCGCTATAGGGATGTCTAATAAAGGGAGGTTCTACTGTACTGCCTTTTCTGCTATGGAAAAATATATATGGTAGAGACTGGTTCATCATTGGTGAACTCTTTCAGCGGTTTAGGCAGTTTATTCGGATAAACCTAATTTCAATCAACTGTTGAGATAGATCCTCCAAATATTTTTCATCACAGAAAGGGCGCAGTTGAAAGTTGTTTTACTTATAAATTAAAAAGTCTGCGCTATATATAGTTTTAAATTTCACATATAGATGGCGTGATATCACTATATTATAGAATATTACTGAAGAGTAATGTACTTAAATAGGAATAACTTACCCGAGAAGTACCAAGCCAACGACGCCATGTCAAGCAGGTGGTACCAAGCAGCGATATCTTCGGCCGTTATCCAGGTGAGATAAGACTGGAGTGGGGACAAACAGCCCAGCCCTGACTCACGGTCTTGCCCCGGCTACAGAAATGTCTTCTAACAACCTTCTTACACATCTGCATCATTGTATTGGACGTAGCTGATGCCAGAACTGATGACTATCATTGTGATTATGATCTGCTGCACTACAGAATCTGAGCCACGGTCTACGAAATGTCTTCTAACAACCTTCTTACACCACAAACACCATTGTATTGAACGTAGCTGAAGACAGAACTGATGAATATCATTGTGATTCTGAGCTGCTGCACCTGTCTACAGAAACCTCTTCTTAAACTTTCTTACTTCTCTTTATCATTGAACTAGACATAGCTGAAGACAGAACTGATTAACATCATTGTGATTCTGAGCTGCTGCACCTGTCTACAGAAACGTCTACTAACAACCTTCTTACTTCTTCTCGTCATTGAACTGGACGTAGATGAAGACAGAACTGATGACTATCATTGTGATTCTGAGCTGCCCCCACAACCTTTTTGCTTCTTCTCATCATTGAAATAGACGTAGTTAATGACAGAACTGATGAGTATCATTGGGATTCTGAGCCACGGTCTACAGAAACCTCTTCTAACAACCTTCTTACTTCTCTTTATCATTGAACTGGACGTAGCTGAAGACAGAACTGATGAATATCATTGTGATTCTGAGCTTCTGCACCGGTCTACAGAAATGTCTTATAACAACCTTTTTGCTTCTTCTCATCATTGAAATAGACGTAGCTGAAGACAGAACCGATGACTATCATTGTGATTCTGAGCTGCTGCACTACAGAATCTGAGCCACGGTCTACGAAATGTCTTCTAACAACTTTCTTACTTCTTTTCATCATTGAACTGGACGTAGTTGAAGACAGAACTAATGACTATCATTGTGATTCTGAGCCACGGTCTACAGAAATTTTAACCAGATATCTTGGAGACAATTTATCTGTTAAACACTCTATTTCCTTTTTTACCCTGTATACACACAAAACCTCTATTAGTGATCCAGCCCCATACAGGATTCTCCCAGTATAGCAATATGTTTAATTGAACATAAATCAAGTACTATATACAATTCAGTATTAACATAAACCCCAACAAAAGGAAAACTCTTCACACATATTTCTTATCCTTCTCGTCTTCTCACAAAATTTGTATTGTCGCGTATATGAGCCTTCAAAACACCTACAGCCTCCGACAATAGATGACGCTTTCGTCTATATCCAGTCTGGAAATAATGTGGATATCGCCGACTGCTGTGGTCCTGTTTCCTGGGGCAAATGTTTGTAAATATCCGTTTATATTGGCCCTAGGAGGTAACGTAATGTAAATACCCGTTGAATGTTATTCTAGTTATATGTAATGTGTAGTAGAAATGTCAATAAAAAAGGAGGAGTGTTAGAAGTATTGATGCCAGTTGCTGTTGTGACTCTCGCCAACATTACAGTCGCTACTCTTCTGGTAAGTCTCTCGTGTCCCCCCACCAGTGGTAAGGCCGAGAGATACTGCCAGAGGAAAGGAGTTCCACCGAATGGTTCTCGGAGGTCTGCAGGTTAGAGCTGCAGAGAGGGGAGCCCGGGTAGATGATCCACGAAGGAAGAAGCGGCGTCTTCGCTACGAACCAGAGAGGGGTTAAGCGTGACAGTATAAATCTATTGTGTCTACTTTTCACCGTTTCTGACAGAAGAGTGATAAATGAATCGCCCTCGGATTATTAAAAAGTAATTTCCTTTCTTCATACAGCTTTTTTTACCATGTATAAAACTATATAGATGCCTGACAATTATATATAATTCTTTCTCAATTCTACTAATTAAAATAAGAACATTAAGCCTCCAGGGAAAAGTTAATTTTAAAATTATTTTTTATTTAAAAATCTCTCAAGCTTTCGGCAAGAAAGCCCTTCTACGGAAGAAAATATTTTACATCATTAAAACGCCAATAAAATAAGATTCAAAATTAAATAAAGTTATTTTGTTGTTTACATTTGTTTCAATGCAGAATCAACACGGGCTTCTGTTGCGCGTGCTTTCGAATTTTGCTATTACAAGGCGATATCTCCACCTAGGGGTTGTTCTCAACTGCTCATATACAGTATAAGTTTATGCTAAGTCCTTCCTTTCTTTTTATCCCTTATTTGATACACTGTAAATAACATTGCTGATTACTGGTACTATTACTGGTATTCATATATGTACCCTACATTTCTCCTTGATGATTCTGTATAAGACTAAAAGGTCTTAATGAAGCTTTTTGTTATTGTTTTATTTCCCTTTTTTAATAAATGAAAAATTTCTTCAAATATTAAACTGAATATAAAAAAGAATTGGGAAAAATCTTGACTTATTAATGGTGAACCTTCCCAAAGATTTCACCAATTTAATCCATCAGATCTAAGCTACAATTATTGTATTGTACATTCTGCTTATATAGTCTGTGTTTCAAGATACATTCCTGATGTGTGTGATAGAGTTTAAGGTAACTATGTGTTTCGGATACGATCACTGCCTCACCTACTAAGCTCGGAAAGCTTGCCGCATCCTGGATATGTCTGGTCTTATCTAAATAGTTATGTTGACTGTATCTTCTTGCCAGACTTCTTCTGGTCTCCAACCGAAGCCTATTTGCTTCCTTAAAAGTGCCCACAACACCCTGATGACACTAATAATTCACCAATACCCCATTGTTACTGACACACTTTTATTAAAATTACACATTCTTATATACAGAATTATATTTACAAATATGTAAAACTTCTGGCTAAATAAGCAAAAAAGAGAGAGAAATTTACATAACCGGCGTCTCCACTATGAATAGAATATTTTGCCAATTGTAGAAATTTCCAGAAATATTTCAGCGCTTCGAGAGCACTGGTCTTAGAGTAAAAGACAAAACACAAAAAAAAAGTCTGTTTAGGTAACATATGTAAATTACACATAGTACACTATGTGTGGTGAGCGTGGAAGGAGTTAGCGCTATTGTTTAAAAGTTTTATTTTGCTTCCATGTCTGTCTGTCGTTCTGTCTGGCTGTCCACAAAACATGTAATAAGTTTTTAATATTGTCGCGTATAAGGCCTGAAAACACCTACAACCTCCGCCAATAGATGGCGGTTTCACTTGTTTCCGATCTGAAACTGGTGTGTTAATCGCCGACTGCTGTGGTCCTGTTTCCTGGGGAAAATGTTTGTATATATACTTTTATATTGGCCCTAGGAGGTAACGTAATGTAAATACACGTTAAATGCCATTCTAGTTATATGTAATGTGTAGTAGAAATGACAATAAATAAAGTAGTGTTTGAAGTATCGGTGCCAGTTGCTGTTGTTACTCTCGCCAACGCCACAGTCGCTACTTTTCTGCTAAGTCTTTCGTGTCCCCCCGCCAGTGGTAAGGCTGAGAGATACTGCCAGAGGAAAGGAGATCCACCTGAGTGGTGGTTTTCGGGGGTCTTTGGGTGGTCTGCAGGGTAGGGCTGCAGAGAAGAGCAACGGGAGCCCGGGAAGGTAATCCACGAAGGAAGCAGCGGCATCGCCGCAAAGAATCGCAGAGGGGTCAAGCGTGACAATATCTTCTTACAGAGCATCTAGAAGTCTCGTACACTTGTTTACACCCGATGGCAATGTAATTTGAACAGTTTTCAGAATTTTGGATGGTCGAGATGATTGGCGAAGTAATAATTTCAATTTCTATTTTTAATTTTATATTCAATATCAATATAGTACAAGGCCACACACACAGCAGCCTGGAAATTTGTAAACTCACTTAATACAGCTAACAATGTTTGTTGACAAAATTTAAAACGCCTATCTAGTCGGTAATAGACTATATTTTCTATACAATATAATGCACTGCGGCCTGTGATTGTAAAACACCACTTGAAGTTACACCGCATGAGTTTCTTTTCAACGAAAAATCAAAATTTATTTCAAGGTGAAATATTGACTATTTCTAACCTTTTTGGATGAGGTATGAAAGGGTGAATTATGAAGAGTAATGATGAACGGATGAACTCTTCATAATTCACCCTTTCATACCTCATCCAAAAAGGTTAGAAATAGTCAAAATTTCACCTTGAAATAAATTTTGATTTTTCGTTGAAAAGAAACTCATGCGATGTAACTTCAAGTGTCGTTATATTTTCTATACTCCGTTTCAAAATCTTTGAGATAATTTTTATTGCACTTCCTGACCACGTAGAAGTATGGTATTTTATAGACTAGTTGATTACTACTAACATTGTAATTGTACGGAATTTTAGACTTTAAGATTGCTATGAAGGTCTGAAATAGACTTTAGCCATCTTAAAAAGGTGAATATATAAATGGTTGAATATATCCAAGTTATAACTCTGCTCAATAAATAATTCCATGCATCATAATATAAAAATGATCATTTTAACAAAATAATTTTTGAATATTTATTTTAATAAAAATTTGATCTTTTCAGAATAACAATGGAGTAAAGAAAATATATCATGATATTTTTATTGAAATTTGACTTTAGGAAAGGTTCGATTGGCCAAAACAACACAAAACAAAAGCAATTAAACTTCTTTCTCTGTATGAATATGATAAAATAAGAAATAAAATAAGCTCATTTAATGAAATATATAATCAACTAAACAATAAAATATATAATAAGAGCGATAATTAATAAATATTTAGAAAAGTTGAAGAATAATGATACAGATTTTGATAGAATTCAATATTTATTGACGACGAGAAACTAATGGTACGCAAATTTAAAATGAAAAAAAAAAAAAAAAAAAAAACAGTCGCCTTCTATATTTTAGCCATAGATTTGACCCAGCCACTTTGCCAGCTAAACACCTCTTTGTCAGATTGTCACGATTCAATTAGATCCCGTGTGGATCTCATGGAATAAAGTCCGCCCTAGACTGACGAGGGCCATTAGCCTGAAACCATGGTCTCTAGGTGGACGCTTTTCAGTTTACCAAAGCTGGTGTTGTGGCTTTGTCACCGACCCGAGGCCGCTAGTTGCGGTCTATATTAAGACAATATTACAAACTTTATGTATATATTGTGGATTTCTATTCCAGTATGTTGAAGAAAGCAGGTAAAAATTCTTATGATCACCTTGACAATCAGACCGAAGATATTAAACCAGATAAATCCAACTCTTGTATCAGATGTCAATTCTGGTGTCGTGATTTAAGTCAATTGATGTGACATTATTATGTGATATATTTGGTTATAAAATCACTAAATATTTTCTCACAATGAGTTTCTTTTTTATTTCTATAATATATCGGCTTTCAGGGCGTCATACACTTGTCTTGAAAACAACTGGGGAAACTCAATGTGAGAAAATATTTTGTAATTTTAAAACTTTTCAAACAATTTTATCATGAATATATATTTGATTATCCAGTATATATCTCCAATAGATTGTGTAAGTTATATTAAAATTAAACAGATAAAACTTATAAGATAAAATGTTTTATTTAAAAACCTTTAAATACAATGAAACTGTTCTTGACTAACATTTATAAAAGTAATATGTTTTTTTGTGCCATAAAATGTTATAATACAATATAATGCGGCTTATGATTGTAGAACGACATTTGAAAATTATCCCGCATGTGTTTCTTTTGAACGAAAAATCGAAATTTATTTTAAGGAGAAATAACGATTATTTCTAACCTTAGGGATGAGGTATGAAAGGATGAATTGTGAAGAGTAATGATGAACGGAAAAATAAAGTTACATCATTCAATTAAACAGATATTACAACATATTTTTATTTAACAGTTGTGGGAGAGACACGCCATATCCACAATTAGGATAATTGCGTGTATATTTTAAATTATATACAATTGAACATTAGGAATCATGAAAATTAAACGTTCGATGTCAAATTTTGAATATAGCAATTAGAAATAGTAGCTTGAAATATGTACAGTCAACACTTTCGCCTTAAAATATACAGCCTGCAGAATCTATTAAACTTAATGTATTGGTCTTTATTGCAAGCAACTTGTTTTGTATTAGTCAGGTAAAGTTGGTTTTCTTCCCTTAGATCAGAAGTTAATGGACAGTTTATCAGAAGGTGTTCAGGGGTTTGTTTTTCGTTTCCACAAGTGCATGCAGGTGAACCAATTTTGCCAATTCTAAACAAATACACCTATCCCCCGATTTACACGGTAGATACGTTCCTGAGAAAAACGTGTAAATCGGGGGATAGGTGTACACAGAAATAAAAATAAAATGCATTGACAGGTTAAAATATGTAGTCAGCACATAAGCTCGGGATTCCTCGTGAGATGTGTACACAGCGCATGTGTTCAATCACAGTAGCATTTACATCATTCAATTGAACAGATATTACAACATATTTTTATTTAACAGGTAACTGTAAAAAAAGTACCGTGTAAATCGGGGGATAGGTGTATAACTTTACAATACATATAATTAACATTCATCAATAATCTCTGTTAGCACGTTTTCTTTGAAGTTTCTTCTAGAAAGAACGAGCTGACTCAATTCGATTCAATTCGATTTATTTCACACAACAAAAGAGAATTACACTACGATTTAATGCGATTTAGTTGTATTTATAACACAAAAGAAAACAGAAGAAGAAGAAAAACAACAAAAAGAATGATGATAAGTAACAATAAAATTCTATGAATATGAATTATAATTAATTAATAAAATACAATAATAATAATAAAAAATAAAACCTAACAATCTTCCTAATCGATATAGAAAAACAAGTCAGAGAGAAGAGATTCTTTATGTTTAAAGACGATTGTACAAGATATACAAGATAGACGCAAATCTACCCGTAGAAAGACGTCTTGCACGAAAACTTGTACAATTATTCTCTTATATAAAGAATCTCTTCTTCCCGACTTGTCTTTCTTCTTCCAAAAATCACTAAGAGTAATTAGAAACAAAGAATATGAGACTGTAATATTGTTTTATCATGAAAGATAATCCTGGCCAAGACCCATTGATTGTCCATGTCTCAAGACTCAAACCCTATTTTGAAAGAATTGATGAGGTCACTCACGAGGACGTGACGACCTCTGGAGAGGGGGAAGTGTTGCATCATGATTAATGCACGTATTTTTAAAATTATAATGTTATTTTTAATATATTTAAAATTTAAATGATATATTTATTTATTTTTTATTTAAAACAGATTATTTAGATTGTCATCATTTATTTTTATAGTTTCATTCCTTTTGTAATATTTTATTGTACATATATCTTGATTGGTTATTGGAGCGAGAGAGGACCTAGACCAAGACTGTTGATCACGACCTACGAGGAAGACAACGAATAAATAAACGTAATAACTTTAAAAGGTAATTTATTTTTATTTTATTTATTTACTTTTATTTGCTTTGACTATGGAAACCCGCTCGGGAAACGTGTATAACACCAAGAAGGAAGAAACCAAGGTCGACGACCCAACAAAGCTGCAACAATATATAATATGTATTTATAGTTTTGACCAAGGACTTGGTTGTTGTTGTGTGATGTAATCAATATATAACGTGAGATATTCATGCTTCTACTTCTTATGATAATTATGCAATAGTAAAATATTATACAAATATATAACAGTAACATACAATCTCAATAGAAACTACATTACCTATTGAACATTAGGTAGAAGAGTACCTAACAGAGAGTAAAAGGAAAATATTTATACTATATACAAGGTTGGGTCAATAAGTAATGCATAATCACCCCCCTAGCAAAATATAATAATAATTCATTATCATAGAATACATGTTCTCTGGTAAATAAAACACTCTGTTTTTCATATCTATAATCAGAATTGATTTATCTTTTGTATTTTTTTCGGATATAAAGCATAATTGTTTTGAAAATAGAGCAATCCATATTTAATTCATTAGATAATAAAAGGCATATATTGGATTTAATAAAATATCTATTTTACCAATATTTCGGCTGGCTGAACGCCAACCTTTATCGAGGCATTATAACACTATGCGGCGCTGAGTTTGTGTATACAAAAATGTAATTCCTCGATAAAGGTTGTCGTTCAGCCAGCCGAAATATTGCCAAAATAAATATTTTATTAAATCCAATATATGCCTTTTATTATCTAATAAAGCATAATGTTAACACAAAAATCCGACAACGGTCGGTGACCGAGTTCCTCTTTAAGTCCGGTGATATTTCAGCCACAATTCTTGTATTTAATTCTGAGAGAGAGATGAGTCTTTCTAATATCTAAATAAATATATAAAATGTATAACAGCAAAATTTGTACAAAGTAAACAAAGATTATATTTCGGCTTTCAGGGCGTCATACACTTGTTCAGAAAACAACTGGGGAAACCTACCTGATAGTCTTCAGTCAAAAATGTTTGTTTTATTTTCTTACTAACCAAGTTACCTGCCCGGGTAGTACCCGATTGTAAATTTCCTCAATGAATAGTATTGTTAACAAATGTGTATGTGTAAGACTACAATAAATATTAGAAGTCATTTTAAAAATACAAGGTTATCCCAAAAGTTCGTAAACACTTGCAAAAAATGAAATACCAATATTATTCGCCGTTATGTATAATGTCTTTGCATTATGTATAAAGTACTTGTATTAATTATGTATTCACCGTAATAATATTATTCGCCAAGTAATAAGAAAAACAACGTTTTAAGAAAAATACGAACTTTTGGGACAACATTATAAAAGTCAAATATCTAAATATTAAAATTTTGTACAAATCAATTTACTGGCAATGTGTTTCTTTTAAATAATATTGTAGCGTAGAAATCAAATCTTTGTATATCTGAAGATGTAAAAGTATTTATTGATGACGTCACGGCGACTAGTCGACAATTATCAACCAAACTATCTACAGCTAGAGAATCTTGAACAAGCACGCAAAGAAATATTTTGATCATCATTTTAATAGAATATAATCATATTTAAATCTGTTCCCAAATATTTCCATTGAATAATTAAATTAAATTAAATAATAAATTATTTCTTCGCCACCATATCATCAAATATTAAAAGAAACACATTTCCAGTAAATTTATTTTTACAAAATTTTAACGATAAGGGCAAATAAATTTATAAATCTAAATATTAGTTATGTATAAAACATACATTTCTATGACTGTGTTAGTTGAAAATAAATAGCACAAAGAGCACTAAATGTATTAGTTCGACACAATACTAAAAAAACTCAATAAATATATAAAAGGTTGAAAGGTAATATATTAAATAGCTTATCAAAAAAATTATTAGCCCAAACCTATCAAGGAAAAAGGCAATAATAGATGTTGAACATTTACAATGTTTACGATTTATAACTACATTTTTAAAAAACGTAATAATTCCGTGGTAATATTTTATATTCAAATAATGAAAAATTAAAAAGTTAATATTTTGATATTATCCAAAATATTCTCCATCTTGTTTTACATTAACTGTTTAAAATTTATCTTAAAGATAGAGGCTGCCTGGCCGGCATTCATAGTTCTTGAAAATAAAGATTTACTGGCCGAAGTATCTTTATTTTCAAGAAATATGTTTAAAATTTGGTTAAAATTGATGCATTCTAACAAAATATTTTTAGCGAAGCCCACTTATGAAATTTCGCAAATATATATTGCAACGTTCTTGTGTTGAATTTTAAATTATTATATATATATTGTTAATTTTGTTGTTGTTATTTTCAAAGAGGGTGATAAGATTTGTGATCTCTGCAAAGAAAATATGGAAACTGAACAGTAGACACCAGCCAACTTAGGTCAATCCAAATGATGTTAACCAGTTCCCAAACAAGCAGACTAGTTGCTCAGGCCCTATATAATTTTTACAAGGCAGTAGGTGTAAAGAGGGAGAAAAGAGAACTTGGAAGCTATTGTTCTTACACCTCAGAATGATGACGAAACATCGAGGGGCCATCGTGTTGGTCGACGATGAGATTGCGGAGCTGGTAATATGGATGGCTGTGCTGGAGTAAACCTCCTTTTTTGTGTCTGGATTCTATATTTATGGCGAACTAAATAACTTAGTCCCTATTTCTGCTCCGCGCTTATGGAATTGAAGACTTGGGGAGATGGCGTCGACCTTTCATATTAAATCTTACTTTTCCTTATTACTAATAATTGTATATAGTTGCGGAACTACTGGTTTCCTGTGCTGCTCTTTTCCTGATATTGCACCTTGTACGGAGAATCTGTATAAGACTAATGTCTTAATAAAGGCTTTGTGTGTGTGTGTAATTTTGTTGTTGTTTTATAATAAGGAATATACAAATAACATTGTTGTTGTTTATTATCGTTTGTTTTAAGAAAAATAATACATTGCATGTAATGATAATAACAAATGACCTTTTAATTTAATATACAAAAATCAGTGAAAAAAATAAATATAAAATTCACAAACGTGACAATATATATATATATATATATATATATATATATGAAATGTAAATAATAAAGTTTATCAAATAAAATTTTAAATCTTAAATATAATTTAAATTAAGTTGATATTATAGAGTGAGTTAAGATGGATTTATATATTGATATAACTATATTTAAAACTTTTAATAATAGTAATATTTATATATAAAAAGGAAATTCTATTAGATTAGCAAGCTAAATCTAAATTAATTATATAAGATAAAAGTTGATAATTATTTTTGTGTTTAAGTTAGATGAGATTAAAAAGTTCTTTATATGTATTATATTTATATCTTATTTAGGAGAGAAAAATGTAATAAAAGTAATTATATGTTAGAATAATATGTTTTTATTTTAGATAGAAAAAAAAAAAAAATTTTGAAAAATAAAAAGAAAATTTAACAATAAAAGAAGATTTAACAACGTAACGTCTTTTAGCATCGGCTTTTACCCGTCATTTAGACATACTCTTAAAATAAATAGGAATAGAAAGAT
>CP092869.1:17712-37878 GCA_030710605.1 Cordylochernes scorpioides | reverse complement strand
ATCGACAAAGTTCATAAAATTTATATAGACAAAGTGGCTGATGTAAGAGAGTTAAATCATTTAAATCAGGGAACAATCGATGTCTCACTTCTGCAAAGTTCGGACAGTCATAGATAAGGTGAAGTTTGTTCAGTTTCTCCGCAGGAACAATTTGGTATTAAATATAACGAAGATATTAATAAGGGATTTTATATAAAATAAGCTAACCATTATTAGATATTTCTATCATATTTTGTACAATCTTCTATCTTAAAAAAAAAAATCAAAAACTATACAAATTAAATCTACGGCAATAGCGCGCAATCTACATTAAGAAATGATACTAATAAGCACAAACCTGTTTATCTAAGCTAAGCTCACCATTATTAAATATTTCTATCATATTTTGTACAATTTTCTATCCATTTTTTTAAAATCAGAAACTATGCAAATTAAATCTACGGAAATAGCACGCCATCTATATTTTAAAAATGGAACTATTAAGCACAAACCTTTTTATCTAAGCTAAGCTCACCATTATTAAATATTTCTATCATATTTTGTACAATTTTCTATTCATTTTTTTTTTAAATTAGAAACTATGCAAATTAAATCTACCACAATAGCGCGCAATCAATATCTAAGAAATGGAATTATTAAGCACAAACCTTTTCTTTTTCAAATAAAAAAGACCTTCTATATTTATACAAGTAAATACACTCGATTTCGAAAAAGAAAAATAATAAACAATATTAAGGTAAAGGGTTTCTTTTAATTTTGATTTTCGCAAGTTTTCGTGCAAAATTTCTGTTCTTCAACGGGAATATACTTCTATGTACAATATCAAGATGAACTTTGTACAGTAATAATTGAAGTGGGGGTCGGTGGAAGGCTGGTTAAACCGTTTGGTTTTCGACCACTACGACCCGGGTTCGATTCCCGCATTGGACACTTTTTTCTGTTAAAAAAAAAAAATGCTCCAATGGCCCCTGATTCTTGCAAAAGTCCAACCTCACCAGCGGGTGCAAGTAACCAAACTGAGCTCTGGCACATTTGTAAGTGCAAAGTCGAACTGATTTTCACATGTGTAGATATGTGGTACGCTTATAGTAAAAGCGGTCTCTAACTACCCACCATGACCACGTCTACTAGGGATAAGCAAAAAAAAAAAAAAGATAATTGAAGTATATGACCGTTGAAGAACAGAAATTTTACACGAAAACTTGCGAAAATCAAAATTAAAAGAAACCCTTTACCTTAATATTATTTTTTCTTTTTCGAATAATTTCTGAGTAACTGTTGATCACATAAAAAGGCCTTTGATACACTCAATTTCATACAATAAAATATTATTATAAATTTCAAAATTTTAAAAGATAGTCTCACATATTTCCAAATATCCACTATATGAAAATTCGAAAATGGTAGATTAAACTTGCGAAACCGCTTGGAGGGTTCACCACTGATGAGCCAGGCCCTTTCAATAATTTTTCCATTTCAGTAAGGACAGTAGAAAGTTTATAATATGATGCACTAGCGCGCCATCTGTTATCAAAATTCGAAACTATTTTAAAGGCGTAAGATTCTTTTTGAAAATTAAACAATTTCTACTGCCCTTACTGCAATGGAAAAATTAATGGGAGGGCCTGGCTCATCAGTGGTGAACCCTCCCAGCGGTTTCGTCAGTTTAACTGTTGACAGTAGAAAGTATTTAATTTTAAAAGAATCATACGTGTCTATAATAATTTTGAATTTTTATAATAGATGGCATGCTAATGCATTATAATATAATTATCCACTATATTTTATGAATACGTGACACTAAAACTGATTTTCAATTTATATAGGGTAAAGTAAAAGAAGAAGTATATGATCTATGTATGAATATCGTGTCTAAACTGGATGTGTGAAATAAACATGGCGTTGAAGTAGAGATATGTCTACAGCATATGATGGATCATGAGGAATTCACAATGTGCGTCTGCCCATATATTAATATGAAAGTGGGTATATGATGGAATATAACATAGCTCATTATGTATTCTACTCTTGCCTACTATTATATTCCATATATATGACATATATATATAGGTCTGTGAATACACGCTGCATTGAATATTTCATGAAATATAGCATTTAATTCTATTTGTGATGGATTGATGGCACATTCTTTTAATATCAATTCAAATTTAATTCAAATATATATTTTTTCTTCTAGTATAAACTAGTAGAAATTTCATTAAATGTATTCTAATCTATGCACCTATCTTTTCTTTAAAAGAAAAAAAACTTTCCGAAATTCAGTGAAAATTAAATATATATATATATTTTGACCATTGACCAGCTCTGTGAATTTGGTTGTAAGTGTAAAGTCGAACTGCTTTTCACATGTTTAGACATGTGGTGCACTTACAGTAAACACAGTCGCCTACTTCTACCCACCATGATTATCATGGCCTATACCACGTGTACTAGGGATAAGAAAAGAAGAAATAAAAAGAAAGTGATTTTGTTTATCAGAAAAAAACAAGATTTGTGTGAACAATTTTTAAGAACAGAAGACTTTCTATCGGAGACCTGAACCGAGGATTCCACGTAAAATATCTGAAGACAGAAAAATATTAAGGTAAAAATATCAGGTATTCAGGGCTAAGTTTCGTTTTTCTAAATTTCAATTCGAATCTCCAGATTTCAGACATGATAACATGATAGCTACAGGAAAAACACTACATGAGAAACATTATTAAATCCTGTTTTTACTGTAGATATAGACTTTTATGCCCGAATGGAAAACACACGAAAACGCCCTCATCGAAGAATATGGATGAGAATTGGTGTCACACCCACCTTACAGTCCGGACATAGCTCCTAGTGACTTTCATCTCTTCCCTGAGTTGAAGAAACACCTGGGTGGAACACAATTCCAGGACGATAACGAGTTTGAAGAAGCGGTTTTAAGCTTTCTACGCGGCCAGGCGGCAGAGTTCTTTGACTCTGGGTTCCATAAGTAGGTGTCCCGAATGCAAAAATACGTCAAACGAAAAGAGGAGTATGTAGAAAAATGAAAAAAAGTCTGAAATTTTCGAAAATGTATAGTTCAGGGCAAATAAACCTGTTTTTCTGTATGAAAAACCTCTGTGGAACTTATTTAACGGACAACCCTCGTAATTAGGACAATCAAGCTAATAAATAGATGAATCTGGGTAAATTGGAGGGAAAATATTTTTCTTATACATGGATTTACCACGGATTCTCCACAAATGAAGATAAAAAAGCAAAACCTAACCACAATCAATATTGTTGGATGTTATTAAATCAAATATTATTTTTATTCTATGATTGTAATAATCTGTGGTGTCAGGAATATATATATACTAGCCGAATGACCCGGGCAACGCCCGTGTTTTACCCGATTGAATGTTTTGATTCAAATACTATTTGTTACAATTATAAATTGGCGCCTTAAATAAATGCATATTTTAGTTAATAACTATAGCCTATTTGCTTTATCTGTCTATGTACTGTTGGCTTCCGTAGGCGTCTCTTACTGGGAAAAAGAAAGAGAGGATTCCATTTGGTTAACTAATATATGCATTTATTTAAGGAGCGACCCGCTCCAACACAATAGTTACAAAAATGGGGGGGGCAAAGGTGGCGTGACCGTAGCCGACCGTAGCTCGTAACTGTATATAGAATAGGCTAGAGTTAATAGAGATGTGTGGTTAGAGAGATGTGTGGTTAGAGAGATGGTATTGTATCAGTAATGTTTACTTAGATATCTTTAGTAATTTATGTTACTCATTTTTGTAACTTCAATACAGAAGATTTATATTTTATAAAGAGAAGTAATTATTGAGATCCACCATCAACAAATATTCGTAGTGGAATTTTTATAAAAGAAAACCTATGATACATTAGCACGACATCTGTTATGAAAATACGGAAACCTAGTTAAGACAATTGAGCATATAAACAGATAATATTATAAAGGACAATGTTTATGTTTTAAAAGTATTTTCATGAAGATTTGTTGTAAAAGTTAATCAAATTTAATATTAATAATGAAATTTTTATACAATACAAACCTAATTAAGACAATTGAACTCATAAACAGATAATAATAACAAGGACAATGTTTGTGTTTTAAAAGTATTTTCATGAAGATTTGTTGTAAAAGCTAATCAAATTTAATATTAATAATGAAATTTATATACAATACAAACCTAATTAAGACAATTGAACTTATAAACAGATAATATTAACATGGCTTGTAAATATTTATGTTTTAAAAGTATTGGCATAAAGGTTTGTTGTAAAAGCTAATCACATTTAATATTAACAGTGAAATTTATCCTTCTGAAAATAGAGCAATCCATACTTAAATCATTACCTTTCTCAAATCAAGAATGAATGTTCTGAAAAACGAATCAAATAATATACGAGGGCCATCCAATAAATAAGTTTCCCTATTTTTTTTTTTCTGCAAACGAAACGTTGTAAAAATTAGTTAGTAGTGTAAGAAATGGTCACTAGGATGTGTTGGAAGCTGGTGACCTTCAAAATCACTCTACTCGTACGCGCAAGTCCGTATCGCTTCAGTTTCCATGGAGCTACCACTGGTGAACGTGTCCACTTGCGAACTCCGTTCTGTAATTCGTTTTTTTTCACGGCGAAAAATGAAACTGCGGTCAATATTCATCGCAATTTAGTGTCAGTGTATGGTGAAGAATGTATGAGCATCCAAATGGTTTGCCGATGCGTTCATGGTTCTTAGAAGGACGGCAAAACGTGCATGATGACGAGCGAAGCGGCAGGCCCGTTACTGCCACGGACAATGCAGCCGCTGCTGCTGTTCGGAATGTGGTGGAAGCAGATCGCCGCGTCACCATTGACGAAATAATGATTCGACTGCCTCCTGGAATCGAAATTGGATGCTCTTCGATTGGAACAATCATGTCAGATATTTTGAATTTTCGCAAAGTCTGCGCAAGATGGGTCCCACGTTTGTTCTTGGAAAATCACAAGCAACAACGGATGGAGGCAGCCCGAGCTTTCCTGGAAATGCATCAAAGAGATGGAGATCAACTGTTTTCCCATATTGTCACTGGAGATGAAAGCTGGGTGCATCATTCAACTCCAGAAACAAAACGACAAAGCATGGTGTGGAAGAAGCCTGAGGAAAGTGCACCAAAAAAGGCGAAGGTCACAATCTCTGCAGGCAAAGTTATGGCTATGGAAAACTTCAAATGGGAAATTTTCACACATCCACCTTATTCTCCGGAACTTGTCCCAAGCGACTTCCATCTTTTTCCAGCACTCGAGTGGCACCTTGGAGGCAAGCACTTTGCGAATGATGACGAAGTGCAGGCGGAGGAGAACCACTGGCTACGAAGACAGGACACGGCTTGGTACAACAGTGGTATCAAAAAATTGCTACAACGGTACCAAAAATGTTTGGACAGAAATGGTGATTATTTAGAGAAGTAGTCTATGAGTTGTATAATGAAAATAAAATAACTGCATAATTGTAAATAATGTGGTTCATTTGTCAAAAAATAGGGAAACTTATTTATTGGATGGCCCTCGTACTTTCTTAAGCTTTTTCCCCAAGAAATCCCTAAATACTTTCGTCCAAATTTTTATAATACACAATTTGTTACAAACCACGGAAATTTCAAAGGTTTTTTAAAATAGAATAAAGGCAGTGGAGGATTCAAGTTGTTTTTTGTGGTATTGAGGAACAAACCTCAAGACATCTACTGATCGATTGCCCAGCATTTCAAGATTATAGAATGAAGAATGAACTAGTTGTTTGTGAACTTAACGATTTGATTTCCGATAAAAAATCATATTTAAAGTTTAATTCATTTAGTAAATACATTCTAAACTTTCTACAAAATCTGGATCTCTAGTGTTTTCATGCGTTGAATAATGTAAATAACTTATGTAAATAAACTTTTATCCTTGTTTGGCGCAAGTATCCCTTGCGGGATATAGCGCTTTGGAAATAAAATAATTGATTATACTTAAATCATTAGATAATAAAAAGGCATATATTTGATTGAATAAAATATTTATTTGCCAATATTTCGGTTGGCTGAACGCCAACCTTTATCAAGGTATTACATTTTTTATAAACAAACTTAGCGCAAATTATTTTAACTGTGATATTATAACACAATGCGGCGCTGAGTTTGTGTATACAAAAATGTAATGTCTTGATAAAAGTTGGCATTCAGCCAACCGAAATATTTGCAAATAAATCTTTTATTCAATCCAATATATGTATTTTTATTATCTAGTGTAATTTATTTATAAGAGAAACCTAATTAAGATAATTGAGCTCATAAACAGGTAATATTAACAAGTACAATGTTTGTGTTTTAAAGGTATTTGCATATAGGTTTGTTATGTTGTATAATCAAAATTCGAAACTATTATAGACGCGTATGATTCTTTTTAAAAATAAACAATTTCTACTGTTCTTACTGCAATGAAAAAATTAATGGGAGGGCTTGGCTCATCAGTGGTGAACCCTCCCAGCGGTTTCGCCAGTTTAATCTACCATACCGCTGTTATATTGCATTTTTGGAACTTCCTTTTATAGTGATACTGATGCTAGACTCTTGGAATGGGTATTTTAGATGAACTATGGACATAAGCTTTGAGGACAGTAGAATTACATACATTTATAAATATATAAAATGCTTCGAGCAATCGCTCTTCCGCAAATATTAAATTGTGTCTTTTATTATAGCAATTATATTATGATATGTTGTATAATAGACTACCCCCTATAGCGTATCTTTAATCATGGAAGAACTATGATAATCATGTTATGGTGTGTTACAGTGGTTTTGTCCATCTGCTGTGGATTGGCTATAGCCCAAGATGATCCGTTCAACTTTGCTAAAATCACTGGCGGTGAACGTCAAGGTGAGTAGAACATATGTATAGTAAATAACTTCCTAAAGATTCACGGCGATTGGATAATCTTTACCTTTTAAAAACATTCATCGTGTAAACAAACTACGTGTAAAATTATTAACCAATCAAATGCATTTATCGTCGCGACCAGTGCTGCGCCCAAGCGGGTAAAAGGCTGGAACTAACGCTTTTTGGTTTAAAATCTTTTAAAAATAGCGCATTAACCTTTTTAGATTTTTGAATAGCCTATATGTTAAAGGAAATCTTCAGCTACCTACATGCGAAATTTCATAATGATTAATTCTGTAGATTTTGCGCAACGCGATAACAAACATCGATTTTGGTTTTCATTTTTATGGATATAAGGATGTTAAAATACCAGTATTATTTACATAGCTTTTCAATATTTCAATTCATTTAATTATTATATTTTTATTATATTTGGCTTCTATTTTTATTGCTGATATTATTTATTACGTTATTGTTATCATGGCTTTATACGTTCGTGGATGGCTTTTCTTGATATATAAAAAAAAAATGGGTTGGCCAAATATTAGGGAACAGACTAAATCAACATTTAGTTGATTTCTGTTCCACTAGATGGCGCTCTGCCATCTGAAATTCTCATGTGAGCGATCAGGAAATACCCCATATATATATATTGTATTCAAATCTATGTTTGTTTCTAATATTGTTGCACCAGGTTGCGGGCTTGGCAGACTCTTCAACCTTGATTCTCTCCTGTGCCGGGTCTTGTATCTTACCAGAGCGTGTTTCAACCATCCTACAAATTTATATAAGTGGAGATAACTCTACTTTAAGTAGCCTCCAGAATTTATTTCTCACATCAAAGAGAGCAGTGAAGTCACACAGTGTACCTAAAATACAAATGATTATTCTATAATACATATATTCTGTTTATAATACATATATTCTGCTCAATAAAATAAATAAATATAAAATATAAATTTGAATTTAAAAAAATATGAAAAATAATATTACAAATTAAAATAAAATAGGTTCATTAGCCATAACGCAACAATATATTTCAAGTAAAAGCTAAATAGTGGCGCCATCTATATATTCAAGAAAAGACATTAATTAGCGTAAATATATTATTTTTCAGATAAAACAAATTTTCTCTACTTACTATGATTGAAAAATATTGGAAGGCCCTGCTCATCAGCGGTGAGCCTTCCTAGCGGTTTCGCCAGTTTAACCTGTTGTATTGAGTAATTATAGAACCTCTAAAGTATCGGATATATAAACAGAAAAGTCCAATACCATATTAGAGCAGGTATGGTAGATTAAACTGACGGAACCGCTTGGAGGGATCACCACCGATGAGCCAGGCTCTTCCAATATTATTCTCATTGTAGTAAGGACACTAAGAAACAGTTTTACCTTTTGTAAAATTTTTGTAAAAGTTTCCAGAGAAAAAATATTATTCTTCTCTCCACAAAAACTTTCTTTAATAAAATTATTGTAAATATTTTTAATAATTATTTTTGTGGTAATGTATTTCTTATGCTAAATATCATCAAAAAATACATATCTCTCAACAGTTAATATTTGTATCATAAGAAACAAACATTTCCAAAAAATAATTACGACAAATTTTATCAATAGTAGCAATTGAATTTATAATTGTAAATATTGCTTCATCTAAAATTCCGAATTGATAAAATCTTGTTTAATTTGTTTTCAAATTTACTTTGATATTTACTTATGAAATACCATATGTATATGGGGCAATTCCTTCAGGAAATGCAAAGAAATAAAAAAAAATGTCTCACACTTGTTTTTGGATTTTTATTAATCTATTTTTAAAATAATTAACATACGATCTATTCAATATATATAAGTAAAAATGAAAAAATATATATATAATAATATGCTCATATATTTAAATATGAAATCAAAATATGAACATAAACTTTTCCTCTTCTGGTGAGAAATTAATTTATTTATATATAAGGAAGTATGTGTGGGTATAAAATATAATTTCAATTACTTCTGAATTCAAATTCATGTTATATAATCTGATAACAAATTTTTATATGAAATGCAAGACTTAAATAAGTAAAAATTAGCTATGAATAGTATTTTTATATAATATCTGTGCTGTTGTTCTATGAATATTCCTAAAGAATATTTTGTTCTCAGTCAATAATAATCATTTAGATAAATATCTCTCTAGTTTTTGTGTTCAACTTAAGCCTTTTAATATATACTGATGTATATACTCGTATATGATTGATAAAATATTAAATAAAATTTTGTTTGCTTGTTAAAATACTTTAAGCATTTACACGCAAATATCTACATAGGATACAGCGTATGTTTTGTAATAAATAAATAAATGTGGTGATTTTTTGTCGTATATTTGTATACTAAAATGTTTTTTGGTGCATAGGTGAATGGTCATCTGCAACGATCCTCGTGATTTCTGTTGGAGTCTTGGGCATCTTAGTTGCCCTCACAGTAGCTGTTTACTTCTGCTATTATTCATACAAGAAGGAGAAAGATAGTAAACGCTATATGTCACGAAATTACATTCGCAAATGGTGAACATCGTCTGATACCTTTACGCCATCTTGAAAGTAACCAGAAAGAAATTTGAACTTTGTAAAAATGCTTTTTTTTAAACGAAATATAATTATTTCTTTTTCAAACATAGTTTATAATTTGTCATACATCATTATAAAATATCCTTTATTTAAAACTTGCATTGAAACTTTCTAAATATGCGTTTTGAAATTTATTTTATATGATATATTTTCAAATATTTTGTATTACATTTTTATTTTGAGTTTAAATATAACTTTAATATGTATGAATTATTCAAAATTATATAATATTTTGTTTAAAAAAAATTAAAATGTAATTATACCTGAAATGACTTTTGTGATACAAATTATTATGAGTTATTAGGCAAAATAATATAATCGTTAAAATTTAATATAAAGTCTGATATGTTTGTTCGTTTAGCGAGAATTAAAATTTATATTGTATTTTATATCATAAAATATACAAAAAAATAACTAAATCTACTCATTTTTATGGATTATATGCAGGTAAAAGAGGAAGGGAAGAATTTAAGCATCTTTTGAAACATTGTAATTTTTTTAATTCTCGTTTGATATTTTCGTAAAATTATGTTATATTCTTTTAAATGTTACACATATGTTAATCTTATATATTTTAGACATATTAACTTCTAATAGAATTAATTTCAAGCAGATTTCTCTATATATAAATATTGTTATTTTTTAATATGAGAATATTTAAAATTATGTTACCTTTTAATTATTATCCTATACGTTATAATATTAAACATTTCTAAATTATATCTGTATATATATCCACCATATATCGAAATTATAATTTTCATATGCTTTAAAATATTTCATATTATATAATGCTAATATTTTCTCTGTCTTCAAATATTTATACATGCAATATACATTATAAGTTTTAAATAGTTTTCTTTACATTTATAAAATTATTTTAATTATGTTGTATGTTATAAATATGTGTTCTAAATAAATATTTCTTTTTAGAAAAACGCATTCAATATATTTTCTAGTATTTATTGACATTTATTTATTTGAATTCAACAAAGCAAAACATTTATAATAAAATAATTGTATTTGTACGTCTGTTTGTTTTATGCATTTAATAGATAAATTTTGAGACACTTATATGTAAATATGTTATTTTTCACGATTTAATTAGAAATATTCTGAACTGTGTTGATTACTATAAACATAATATTGATTATGAATAACTTAAAAACAGCTATTCTGAGAGTTTTTCAATAAAGCTACTTGACTGTGAGGAACGCGCCTTCTTTAAGAGAGTATTTTGTGGAAAAAATACATAGTTTTTTTAAATCTAAAGGAAAAACGTTTTTGTTAAAAAGAGGATGCATAATAACATTTTTTTCTATTGTTTTTTTATATATATATATATATTGTTGCACCAAGTTG
Source organism: Cordylochernes scorpioides (assembly GCA_030710605.1). Taxonomy (NCBI): domain Eukaryota; kingdom Metazoa; phylum Arthropoda; class Arachnida; order Pseudoscorpiones; family Chernetidae; genus Cordylochernes; species Cordylochernes scorpioides. The sequence continues at coordinate 26,980 of CP092869.1, read as the reverse complement.
CAATTTTGCAGGGTCGTCGGCCTTGGGTTCCTCCATCTTGGTGTTATACACCGAGCGGGTTTCCATACTTAAAGTAAATAAACTTACCTTTTAAATTTATTTTGTTTATGTATTCGTTGTCTTCCTCGTAGGTCGTGATCCGCAGTCTTGGTCCAGGTCCTCTCTCGCTCCAATAACCAATCAAGATATATGTACAATAAATATTACAAAAGGAGTGAAACTATAAAAAGGAATGATGATAATCTAAATAATCTGTTTTAAATAAACATTAAATATCATAGAATATTTTGAATAAATGTAGGATGCATTAAAATTGATTTATTAAGACTACAGGTCTTATACAGATTCACCACAGAAAAGAATCATAGATAGAGTTCCTAAACTCCAGGCAACACAGAACCCAACAACAGCCTCCAGGTCCGACACAAGTCCAGTGGCCACAGATTCCACCATGCATATAAACATCTATAGCACAAACACACACATGCAGCTTTATTAAGACCACCGGTCTTATACAGATTCACCAAAAGAAGAAAACATAGATATAGCTCCTATACTCCAGGCAGCACAGAACCCAACAACAGCCTCCAGGTCCGACGTTTTTTCCAGTGGCCACAGATTCCACCGTGCATAAGTTAGCATACCACCTTATTATAACCAAATTTACATATACGCCAAGCTAGCGTTTTGTATTTTATCTACATTTTGGAACATTTACACAATTTATAATTATGGTACATATGAAAATATATAGTGTATATTTACATATTTTACTACATATATATATGAATTTTTAAATAAAATATAAATTATATAATAAACAAGCAGCAACAATTATTCCTTGAAGCAATGATATCATCAAAAATAAATAACATCAATAGAAAAATTGACCTCCCAACCCAATATAACAATATCACTGACTAATTATCTATATAATTTTTAGTGTATATATATTATAAAAAAAGAGATTTTCCGTTGTATTTTTGATCATGTTGAGGATTATGGTAATGCAGTCGTGGCAAAAATATTTAAAAGAGTTTTGATTAGTGATTTCTTTAATTGAGCTTAAGAACTATATTAAAAAACATAATTTGTAAAAGTACCGCCTGGCTTAAGGCGAGTAGAACAAGGAAAATAAAAGATTATTTACATAATGTACAATGATTTGAGCCGGCCATCGGAAACAACAACAACGAGTTTTATAAAGGAAGTGTGACCTCTGGCGGTCGATTTAAAAGAGTATTTGGATCTATGAAATATAATTTTTTATATAGAATAATATTTTAATATAACATATATATATATATTTAACTCTTTTATAATATCTATTATTTTATCTGTAAACAGTCTTATGTACGCACCCTCGAGCGCACATGCCAATGACACATTTTTTCATTTATTTTTATAGAAGGATTATTTTGATATTGTACACAGTATTTGGCCGTCGATGAGAAAAATATTTGCTCGAAAGCTTGCAAAAACATAAAATAAAATTTTTACTCGAATTTTCAATTTTTCCATTTTCATATAATATAGAGCAACAATGTAACGAGAGTATTCATGTACCAAAGAAGGCACCTCTCCCTTTAAAACAATCCATTTTTGCCGACTGGATTACAAGATGATAAGTGATGATGAGTTAACATATTCCCACTGATATATATTTTATATTATCCCTAGTACACGTGGTACAGACCATGATAATCATGGTAGATAGAAGTTGGTAACTGCTTCTACTGTAAGTACACCACATGTCTACACACGTGAAAAACAGTCCGACTTTTACTCTTACAAATATGTCATAGCCCCGTTTGGTTACTTGCATTCGCTGGTGGAGTTGGAATTTTGCAAGAATTCCTTGTATCAATGTGATAATGATAATCATGGTCTGTATCACGGGTACTAGAGATAAGCAAAAAAATAAATAAACCATAATATTATTAAATGTCTCCCGTAAAAATCCCCCGTCATTCATCTTAAAACACAACAGTTTGTCACGGAAAGATAAAAGATGTTGGAACAATGGAAGAGAATGGTTTAAAAAAATCTTTACTCGACTTAAGAAAGAAGGCTTCAGAAAGTTTAGAACGGATTCTTTTGTTACGATGGAATTTAACAAATCGATTGGCTTGGAATGCCATTCATCTCGTTAAATAAGCTGAGGTATGTAAAATGGGAAGTTGCATACTTTACATAGCTGAACCCTTCCTTCCTGCTCATTAACTGCTTGCCTCTTTACCTTTATCTTCACTTCGAATTTGTAGATGAACTTTGCCGATCGAACAACTTCAATGGTTTATTTGTATAATTGGAAACTGATACTGGCTTTTTGTCTTTTTTTAAAGTATGGTTAGATAAGGATGGTGAATAGTTTAAATGTGATTGTAAGGAACGCCATAAAAGATTGCCTAAAACATGTAAAAATGGACTCTTTTGCGAATATACTGCTCTTTAGTGGCATGTTTGGTTCATTTTAAGTTATACACCTATCCCCCGATTTACACGGTACTTGTTTTACACGTTTTCGCTTTTACACGGTTTTTCAAATAAGTTTTTTTTGTTTTTATTGCACTATACTAAATGCTACTGTGATTGAACACATGCGCTGTGTACACATCTCACGAGGAATCCCGAGCTTATGTGCTGACTACATATTTTAACCTGTCAATGCATTTTATTTTATTTCTGTGTACACCTATCCCCCGATTTACACGTTTTTCTCAGGAACGTATCTACCGTGTAAATCGGGGGATAGGTGTATATTGTTTTATAAAGTTGGTTACTCTCGGTATAAACACACACACAAGCCTTTATTAAGACATTCCGTCTTATACAGACGTCTGTTAGAAATGAATCTAAAAAGAAATGAAAAGCAGGGAATGAAATTGAATAATCGCTCAGAAAAGAGAAAAAAAAAAAGAAAAGGAAAGAATATCTATGTACCAAAGACTATATACATCGTGCATAGAACACAGTGAAGAAGTAGATTATTGAGTAAATGGTTGCATCTTGTGAAGAAAAACATATTTCCACACAGTTCAGTTACTTTGTTAGGTTTTATTTTCCTTTTTGCAGTTAAAAAAAAATAAAGAACTTTAAAATAGATGACCCATTATCCATCAAATCTGAAAGAAAGGAATACAGCGAAAAGTGTGGATGAGTCATTCTTGGTATATTGATTGCTTATGGGAAGTTTTAAGGTGATTTTTCAGTTGGTTCTTATGGTAAATGTATTTATTTATTTCAATTTAAAGCGCTATGTCCCCATAGGGACACTTGCGCTGTCATACATGTATGCCATTACATTTGTCTATACATATATATATACAATAATTTTAGGCCGTAAAAAGAATAGTCATATGATATTACCACGTGGAAAATTAGGGAAGACCAACTTCGGAAAAAACAGCAATTTATTTCAGGCAAGAACAAACTATGAATGGTGAACAAAAGATAAGCCACGAGGGAAATTTACAGAGTAGCAAAATATAAACATAAAAATGACCACTCTGTTAATAAAATAATAAAATTAATAAATACTTTGTTACAATATTAAAAAGGAGAAAAAGGAGAAAAGAGAACTGTGTAAGAAAATATTTGTATTGTACAAGAATGTATGTTTGACTTAGAGACAACTAGAGAGTTGGTGTAGCTTGTACTGTTGTCTTTACTCTCTATACATCCTACTGTCGTCAACTCTTCTTGGCTTTCTCTTTCTGCGTCCCTCGAGGCAGAAGCCAGATGGTTTGGAGAGCTAATCAGGAATCTGGTTGGGTCGTCTAAGACCGCCTCTCGGCCTCTGTCCGAAATTCTAGCGGAGTTTATGGTGTCTGCTGTGGATGAGTCTTCTTTCTTATCTCCATTCAATCATATCAGGGCATCAAGCTTGTAGAGCTTGTTGATGGTGTCTGCTGGGGATGAGTCTTCTTTCTTATCTCCACTCAATCATATCAGGGCATCAAGCTTGTAGAGCTTGTTGATGGTGTCTGCTGTGGATGAGTCTTCTTTCTTATCTCCATTCAATCATATCAGGGCATCAAGCTTGTAGAGCTTGTTGATGGTGTCTGCTGGGGATGAGTCTTCTTTCTTATCTCCACTCAATCATATCAGGGCATCAAGCTTGTAGAGTTTGTTGATGGTGTCTGCTGGGGATGAGTCTTCTTTCTTATCTCCATTCAATCATATCAGGGTATCAAGCTTGTAGAGCTTGTTGATGGTGTCTGTTGGGTATGAGTCTCTTCTTCTTTCTTATCTCCATTCATTCATATCAGGGTATCAAGCCTGTAGAGATTGTTGATGGTGTTTGTGCTGGGGATGTGTCTTCTTCTTTCTTATCTCCATTCAATCATATCAGGGTATCAAGCTTGTAGAGCTTGTTGATGGTGTCTGCTGGGGATGAGTCTTGTTTCTTATCTCCATTCAATTATATCAGGGTATCAAGCTTGTAGAGCTTGTTGATGGTGTCTGTGCTGGGGATGTGTCTTCTTCTTTCTTATCTCCATTCATTCATATCAGGGTATCAAGCTTGTAGAGCTTGTTGATGGTGTTTGTGCTGGGGATGTGTCTTCTTCTTTCTTATCTCCACTCAATCATATCAGGGTATCAAGCTTGCAGAGCTTGTTTATGGTGTCTGCTGGCGATGTGTCTTCTTCTTCTTTCTTATCTCCACTCAATCATATCAGGGTATCAGCAGTCGCTGTCCCACAGTACTGTACATACCGCTCTTCAACACCATCCAGCGGCCAAATCCGTCTTTGCCAGTCCCAAGCCCGGATGAAAAAGGAGGAGAGAGAACAGTAACAAGCTCGCTAAAAAACCTGGGCTCAGCTGGCCTGGCTGATAGACCCCTCTAAGGGCTCCAGGAATACAGGATGAGTCTGTACTCCATGTTAGGAGTAGCTGCACATGGCGTATGTTCCTCATGTCAAAGATGGCCATTTCTTTTGGAGCTATATATAAGTCGGCTTGCCACTGAGTATTTCTTACAGTCTTAACCACAAAGGCAAACGCATTATACTTCACCCAGTCATGATGGTTGTCAAACACAACATCATTGACTGTAGTATTGGCTCATCCATTGATGGGCTCATCCTTAGCAGATACCATCAACAAGCTCTACAAGTTTGATACCCTGATATGATTTAATGGAGATATGAAATAAGAAGAGAATCCTCCCCAGCACAGACACTATCAGCAAGCTCTACAGGCTTGATACCCTGATATGATTGAGTGGAAATAAGAAAGAAGAAGAGACTCATTCCCAGCACAAACACCATCAACAAGCTCTACAGGCTCGATACCCTGATATGATTGAGTGGAAATAAGAAAGAAGAAGAGACTCATCCCCAGCACAGACACCATCAACAAGCTCTACAGGCTTGATACCCTGATATGATTGAGTGGAAATAAGAAAGAAGAAGAGACTCATCCCCAGCACAGACACCATCAGCAAGCTCTACAGGCTTGATACCCTGATATGATTGAGTGGAGATAAGAAAGAAGAAGAGACATCCCCAGCAGACACCATCAACAAGCTCTACAAGCTTGATATCCTGATATGATTGAGTGGAGATAAGAAAGAAGAAGAGACATCCCCAGCAGACACCATCAACAAGCTATACAGTCTTGATACCCTGATATGATTGAGTGGAGATAAGAAAGAAGAAGAGACATCCACAGCAGGCACCATCAACAAGCTCTACAAGCTTGATACTCTGATATGATTGAGTGGAAATAAGAAGGAAGAAGACACATCCCCAGCACAAACATCATCAACAAGCTCAAAAAGGTTGATACCCTGATATGATTGTTGAGTGGAGATAAGAAAGAAGAAGAACCAGCGGCCAACAGACTACCCGATCTACAGAACAGATTGTTCCCCGTGTTTTCGGCCCGAATGAATATTTGCCAAATTTACTGCTTTGAAAAACGATTTATTTATATAGAGAAATGGATAAGTAAACATGATTTTATTGACATCATTTCGATATAGGTCAAAAGTGCACAGTTCGAACTATTTAAGTAGTGAAAATGTGTAGAGTACAACCTCCCGCTAGCGTACACCCCGCTAGAGGAAACCTCTCCACAAGGAACAGTTTTCATTTGCAAAATTACCATTTTTACTATTTAGTAACTCTCCGGTAAGAGGACACCTCTCCCTAAAGAACACTTAGGTTCTGTAATTAGGTATTGTCCTTTACAGGGAAGTTCTACTGTATATTTATAAAATGACGATGTATGTATTGTAACTTAAAGAATCAGGAAAGACAAACTTCAGGATGACACAGAAATTTATTTAAGGCAAGAACACAAATCAACCTTTATAAGATACAAGTTAAGAAATAAGGGAAGTTTCCAAAGTATAGCAAAAAAATATAAATAATGTAAATATAAAAAATGATAATCTGTAGATATAAAAATACTTTGCTACAATATTTGAAATTGTTAGATTATACAACTATATAGATGGAAAAATTGCCGGGAGGAAATTGATCCATAGAAGCATAGGGCGCTTCTCCCGTCAAAATGAACGTCAAAAACTGACGCCATCTATTGACCGTCGCCGCAAACTAGCGGCCTCGGGTCGGTGACAAAGCCACAATACCAGCTTTGGCAAATTGCCGAGGGCCATTAGCCCGAAACCATGGTCTCTAGGTGGACGCTTCTCAATTTGCCAAAGCTGGTGTTGTGGCTTTGACACCGACCTGAGGCTGCTAGTTTGCGGCGACGGTCAATAGATGGCGTCAGTTTTTGACGTTTATTTTGACGGGAGAGGCGCCATATGCTTGTATGTATACAACTATATACAAGTAATATGTACATGGCGTCTAAGCTACCACTGCATGATGGAGAATCGCCAGAAGGTCTCCAGCGACACCACGTATTTCGCGATCTAGGAAGAATACGTAGATAACGTACTTCACCACTGAGGAGATTGTGTAGTCCTCGAGATCAACAGGAAAGATCCAGGACTGTAGGTCCAGCGAATGATATGGAGAATATCTCTCATTGTTATAGAGATAGGTGTAAGTAAACATGATTTTATTGATTTCCCGACAATATACATAGGTCAAAAGTGCACAGTCCGAACTATTTAAGTAATAATAATGAGTACCGTAGAACCTCCATTTAGCGGACATCTCTCCACAAAGGACAGTTTTCATTTGCAAAATTATCATCTTTACTATTTAGCAACTGTCCGATAAGACACCTCTCTCTAAAGAACACTTTGGTTCTGCAATTAAGTGTTGTCCTTTACAGGAAGGTAGTTCTACTGTAATTTACAAAAATTATGATAATCATATTGAAATTGTTAGATATATAAAAATACACCTATCCTCCGATCTACACGGTAGATACGTTCCTGAGAAAAACGTGTAAATCGAGGGATAGGTGTATATTAAACTGTCAAATCTGAATAAGTGTTCGCGCCCTCATGAATCAGAGCCTCCCAATATTCTTTTCTACATAGGTAGTATAGAGTAGAGTAGAATATCGCATTTTAGTATAGTGCGATAAAACCAAAAAAAAAAAAACTTATTTGGAAAACCGTGTAAAAGCGAAAACGTGTAAGACAAGTACCGTGTAAATCGGGGGATAGGTGTATATACAATGAATATGTACATAGCGCCACCGTGGCAGGGTTTGGTGGATAATCACCAGCGGGTCTCCAGCGACACCATGTATTTCGCGATCTACGAAGAATACGTAAACCGTGTACTTCGCCGCTGAGAAGATGGCGTGGTCCTCGAGATCAACTGGAAATATCCAGGACTGCAGGTCCGGTGGCCACCCGATGTACTAGATCTTCGGACAAGAGGACAGGATGTCAACTCTCCTTTCTGACGTCAACCAAGACATCCATCCACAGTTTTTACTGAACAAGTTTTGAGGTAAGGAGAGTTAACGAGAAAGTCGCCTGATTATCTATAAGAGAACTCTTCCTTGTTGAAAGACTTTTATTTATTTCAACACACAAAACGCAATATCCCGGCTAGGGATAATTGCGTCGATTTACATTTTTAAAACAGAAACAGCTATAAACATATTATACAAGAAAGTAATCAAAAATAAAAAGAGAAACAATAATATATATTAGGAACCTGAACCTTTCAGGTTAGAAAGATAATCATAAATATATTTACAAAAATAGTTAAATCTATGACAATTCTCTCTGCTATTTACAAATTGATATAGATCTACAACATTGTCTGTTGTCTAGCGGTATAGAAGAGTGGACATTCCAGCAGTAGGTGTCTCGAGTCCTGGAATTTGTTGTCATAGTGACAGCTAGAGTCTTCAACCGCAAATTTTTGATAGAAATCCCTTAAAATTTCCATGGTTCGTTGTAAACTGGGTATTATAAAAATTGGAATGGAAAAATGTTGGAATTCCAAACGGGAAAAAGCTTTGGAAGGTTTCTTGACTGTGTAAAGTCTCTTTATGTATTTTCTCTCTCTTACTATTCTATAATAGCGTGTATAACATAAAGTTACGTCAAGATGATATTCTTGTACCTAAATATTAAATAGAATAAAGGCAGTGGAGGATTCAAGTTGCCTTTGTGGTATTGAGGAACAAACCTCAAGACATTTACTGATCGATTGTCCAGCATTTCAAGATTATAGAATGAAGAATGAACTAGTTGTTTGTGAACTTAATTTGATTTCCGATAAAAAATAATATTTAAAGTTCAATTCACATTTTGTAAATACATTCTAAACTTTCTACAAAATCTGGATCTCTAATGTTTTCATGCGTTGAATAATGTAAATAACTTATGTAAATAAACTTTTCTCCTTGTTTGGCGCAAGTATCCCTTGCGGGATATAGCGCTATGGAAATAAAATAATTGGAAATAAATATATCAAATTAATTTTTTTAAATCATATCTATATATACTTATTTAAAAAGAGGAGAAAACATAAAGATTACTTACACATTATTATGATACATTAGCGCGCCATCTGTTATGAAAATTCGAAACTATTATAGATGCGTATGACTTTTTTTTTTAGAAATAGAATAATTGCAGTAAGGGCAGTAGACATTGTTTTATTTTACACACATATTCGTACACACAAAGCCTTCATTGAGACTCTCTGGTCTCATACAGATTCCCCATTATATGAGAAGGGGTATTATATAAGTATCCACCTGTGCTGTCTGAGCAGAAGAGCTTAAATTGACTTGTTCTATTACATGTACGAGGTGTGTTCAAAAAGTATCGCGAATTTTGAATTTTCACGGGTTACGTATATTCGAATTT
>CP092869.1:0-17612 GCA_030710605.1 Cordylochernes scorpioides | reverse complement strand
TAATACATGTAAATTTGTTAATATTTTTAATTCTAAGTTTTAATTTGTTTTGTTTTGTTTGTGTCCAATGTAATAGGCGCAAATATTTCAATATCGCGTCTGATTGATTAATACAAGGTCGTCCCAAAAGTTTGTGTTTTTCTTAAAACGTTTTTCTTATTATTTTGTGAATAATATTATTACTGAGAATACATAATAATACATAATACAATTACTTTATACAAAATTCGAAACTATTTTAAAAGCGTAAGATTCTTTTTGAAATTGAAAAAAAAAATATATATATATATCTTACTCTTTTAAAATAGTTTCGAATTTTGATAACAGATGGCGCGCAAGTGCATCGTAATACAATTACTTTATAGTTTTGAAAATAGAGCAATCCATACTTAATTCATTAGATAATAAAAAGGCATATATTGGATTTAATAAAATATTTATTTTGCCAATATTTCGGCTGGCTGAACGCCAACCTTTATCGAGGCATTACATTTTTGTGTGATGCCTCGATAAAGGTTGGCATTCAGCCAGCCGAAATATTGGCAAAATAAATATTTTTTTATTAAATTCAATATATGCCTTTTTATTATCTAATTACTTTATACATAATACAAATACACTATACATAACGGCGTAATATATTGTAGCGTGTAGAAATCAAGTATTTGTATATCTGGAGATGTGAAAGTATTTATTGATGACGTCACGGCGACTGTTCGACAAATATTAACAAACCAACCCAACTATCTACAGCTAGAGAATATCGAGCAAGCAAGCTAGGTAACTATATGATGATTTAACAAATGTAAAATTTTAAATCTGTTTCCACACACACACTCACACACACACAAATACACTTATCCCCCGATTTACACGGTAGATACGTTCCTGAGAAAAATGTGTAAATCGGGGGATAGGTGTACACAGAAATAAAATAAAATGCATTGACAGGTTAAAATATGTAGTCAGTACATAAGCTCGGGATTCCTCGTGAGATGTGTACACAGCGCATGTGTTCAATCACAGTAGCATTTAGTATAGTGCGATAAAAACAAAAAACAAAAAAACTTATTTGGAAAACCGTGTAAAACAAGTACCGTGTAAATCGGGGGATAGGTGTATTTTCGTTTAATAATTAAATTAAATTTAATATAAATTATTTATTCGCCACAATATTGGTATTTACATTTTTTTACAAGTTTTTACGAACTTTTGAGACAACCTTCTAAATAAAAATAAAATTTTAAATAAATTCCATATGGTTTACTCTAAATTGTCTCCAAAAAAAGAAAGAATTCTCAATCGAAAATTTGAAAAAGTTGGTATAAAAATGTAATAATGTTTAAATCTATGTAACTTTCTGGATATGTTTGCTACATTCTGGGGTAGATGAAGGAAATAAGAAATGTTAGAAGGGTGTAAAAGGAAGGCCATGTGATAAATACGACAAACAATGGCCCCCTTATCGTCTGAGATTATCTTCCAGCCAATGAGAGCCATCCATTGCTGATGACACTCGAAGCCTAGCATCTTCTGCTTCAATTCTAGGCACGTCCAGTTGTAGGTTTTTTTTTTATGACTCTGCACATTTCTACGCAGTAGTTTTAACCATTTAAACAAAGATATATTATTAATGCTTATGCAAATCACGATATAGTTGCATATACTTCTATGCAGCAATATATGTTATATCGCATAGGAAATTCGTGTACTTCGTAATATGTTTCTTTATTATTTTATTTAAATTTGCTATAGCTTTCGAGTAAATTACTCTTCCACATAGGCTCCTATATATATGTAAATATATTTTAAATGTTTCTACATAGTAGTGAACAAAGAAGAAAATATAATTATAGAAGAGCTTTTACATTGAAAGCTTGCCATTAAAAAAAATATTATTGAACAAACTTGTATGGGAGTATGTGGAGTACATGAATATTATATATTCAAATAGTTATATATGATTGTATCATATAAATTAAAATTATAATTTCCATAACTAACTACTCTGTAAAATCGACTGCCAGATGTCGCGGCTTTAAATTATATAAACCCTTTGTTGTTGTTTTACATCGGCTGACTCAAATATTTTTGTAAATATGTAAATATGCATTTTAATATAAAATGCTAAGAATGAAGAGAAAAAGTTTTCTTTATTAAAATATATATATGTAACCTATATATTTTAATAAAGAAAACTTTTTCTCTTCATTCTTAGCATTTTATAAGCCATTAAAGAGAAATTTCGTGATTTTCGTTTTAATGCATTTTAATATATTTAATTTATATATTTATTATTATATTTAATTCTGCTGTCCTCAAAGATTATGTCTATAGTTAATCTAAAATACTCATTCCAAGAGTCTAACATCAGTATAACTATAAAAGGAAGATCGAAAAAAAATGCGATATAACAGTGGTATGGTAGATTAAACTGGCGAAACAGCTGGGAGGGTTCACCATTGATGAGCCAGGCCCTCCCATTAATTTTTCCATTGCAGTAAGGACAGTAGAAATTGTTTATGTTTAAAAAAAGAATCATACACGTCTATAATAGTTTCGAATTTTGATAACAGATGGCGCGCTAATGCATCAAAATATGTCTTTTGTTTTCTTTATTCCACTCTTTCTCTCTCTAGCCTTATAAGTCAGGTATTTCTTCCTTAATTATGTTGTCAGCTTAATTAAAGGAAAATGTGGTTTAAATGGATTTTATTGTATTTTCTATGATGTTCACGACCCTATACCATTGCCATAATCTCAATCTACTTTCAGCTTATTAATTTATATCTTAAAATAATACTGCATACTATTGGAATAATGCTTATGAACTCAATAGTAAATCAGCATCAGCAAGTAATAATTCTATATCTCAATAATTCATAATCTCAAATTTATCACAATATATATACAGTGTACTCCGCTTATAACGAAGTCGCATTATCCATGACAATCACTTTGTTATATCCGAAGTTTGTTATATCCGCAGTTGGAAAAAAAAATGTTTTGTACCAATAATTTTATTTACTATTCAACTCAAAAGAGCGACACAAAGATCAATAACAACCTCATCAGGTGTTTTTGGAGAGGTAGTTTGTGATTTTCTTTTGACATTTTGAAGTCAGTAACAAGTGCTGAACACTCTTTTCGATGTTATCCAAGTCTGACAGATGCCTATGAAGAGACTTGGACTCATCCTGACATTGAAGAAACAATCGCAGAGTTTGAATGCTCTCCAAGACCTCTTTTGGATGCGGAATGTGGACAATTGGGTCTACTTCTTCATCAACTTGGTCCGTCTCTTCTTCTCTTGTAATTTGATATATATTATGCATAATATATTAGTCAATTATAATGGTAAATGAGAAAACTTCGTTATAAACGGATAAAATAAAAATTTATACATGCAAATCACTTCGTTATAAGCGAAAATTCTTTATATCCGACTTCGCAATATCCAGAGTTCTTTTAATGGTTTAAGCCCTTCTTTTCTTTCGTGCAGACAATTTCATTCGCTATATGCGGAATTTCGCTATAACCGACTTTGTTATAAGCGGAGTACACTGTATGTGGGATTATGATGCATTAGCGCGCCATCTGTTATGAATATTCGAAACTATAATAGACGCGTATGATTCTTTTTAAAAATAACACAATTTCTACTGTCCTTACTGCAATGGAAAAATTATTGGCTGATCCTTTACACATTTATATTTTACATATTTCGACAAAATACTAAATAACTTAACTATTTCAGAGAATTTCATTTTTGGAGGGTTATAAAGAAATGTAGTTAAAAATAAAGGGAAGGGAAGCGTCTATAATATTTTCGAATATTCATATGTGGTATTAATAGAGAGGTACATCCTTTTAAATATTACAAAAAATATTTAAAATTTGATGATTATTTTTCTATTTTGAATCGTTTTTTTAATTACAACGTTGAGGTAATTCGACCCAAAATTGTACCTCGAAATATTTAAAATAAACTGATTAGATATCAGAGAAAATTAATTTCTTGTTACAGAGTTAAAAATATTCATTTTGACCAGAAAATTGTGTTTATTTTTAACGTTTCAACAAATATATAATTTAGCCCTCCCATTATTTTTTTCATTGCAGTAGAAATTGTTTATTTTTTTAAATAATCATACGCGTCTATAATAGTTTCTAATTTTGATAACAGATGGCGCGCTAATGAATCATAATATAATTTAGTATTTTCGTCTGAATATAATCAACACTAAATAAAATCGATATGTGAAAATGAAGTTTAAAAGAAAGGAAGTTTGAAAACATTGCTATGATACAAGCTGAATTGAAGGCAACCTTGAGGAGCTTCTCAAAAGATGATTTTATCTTCTGTTTCGACAATTGGGAAAAAAAGATGGCAACGATGTATTTAAGGCAGGATGGTAATATTTATAAAAATCAAAAAATAATCCCATGTATTAATATTGAGTAAAAAATATAAGGCTTCCGGGGAAAAGTATATTTTCAAATTCTTTAATCTCCAGCTTCCGGACACGAACGCCCTTCTTCAGGAGAAAACATGGTACAAAGATTCACCAATAGAACGCAAGTTATAATATCTGATTATATTTTAACATAGTATTTATTAAATTTTATTATTTTTTTTAATAACAGAGTGGTCATTTTTATGTTTATATCTGGCGACTCTGTAAATTTCCCTCGTGGCATTTTGGTGGAGATGCTGGGTAAATTAGGGAAGACAAACTGAAGATCGCCGAGAAGACCTTGAAACCATGGTTGCTGTGATTTACATTTTCGGAGACTGACTCCAGGATTCCACCGCCGTGCTAAAGCCAAGACTTCCCTCGAAGATGACGATGTCCCTATAGACGATACGACGACAATGCCGCTCTTCACGCCGCAAGAAAAAGGACGCAAAGCTACTAGGGACAAAGTTCCAAGTTTTTGGTTTTGTGCTTGCCTTGAATAAATTGTTGTCTCCTCCTGAAGTTTTTGTCTTCCCTAATTTTCCACGTGGCAATATTTTAACTCGTACACAGCAATAATTCACCATCAATATAATACAAATGAAAACACTGAGACGCTAATGTTTCTTTTCGCAAATGTAGTTTTCATAAAAGTATAATGATCCAATACAGTTGTTGTTGTCATGTCCAATGAAGAGCCACAGATGTCGCCATACATCTCTATCACAGCAGTCGCAATATCCTCTATCTTGGGTGTGTAAAGCTGCTGCTCTGGGTCCATGTCAATTCTCTGTTGTCGTGTCCAATAAAGAGCCTCAGATGTTTCCATACATCTCTATCACAGCAGTCGTTCTCTATCTTGGGTGTGTAAAGTGCTGTTCTGGGTCCATGTCAATTTTCTGTTGTTGTCTTGACCAATGAAGAGCCTCAGATGTCTCCATACATCTCTATCACAGCAGCCCCAATGTCATCTATCTTGGGTGTGTAAAGCTGCTGTTCTGGGTCCATGTCAATTTTCTGTTGTTGTCGTGACCAATGAAGAGCCTCAGATTTCTCCATACATCTCTATCACAGCAGTCGCAATGTCCATTATCTTGGGTGTGTAAAGCTGCTGCTCTGGGTCCATGTCAATTTTATGTTGTTGTCGTGTCCAATGAAGAGCCTCAGATTTCTCCATACATCTCTATCACAGCAGTCGCAATGTTCTCTATCTTGGGTGTGTAAAGCTGCTGCTCTGGGTCCATGCCAATTTTCTGTTGTTGTCGTGTCCAATGAAGAGCCTCAGATGTCTCCATACATCTCTATCACAGCAGCAGTAATGTCCACTATATTGGGTGTGTAAAGCTGCTGCTCTGGGTCCATGTCAATTTTCTGCAAGGTTGCGGCCATTGCTGGACATGAGAATATGAGGGTAGGTGTTAGTTCCACACCAGGACAGTTGCTGCATGTCCTGTAGGTTCTAGTGCCATCTGAATGGATTGTCATTCCTTTGTCGTGTTTTGTTATAAGTCTTGTTATTGTTATCTAATACAGTATTAGATCTATAAAGAAGCGGTATGGTAGATTTAAAAAAAATTGGCGAAACCGCTGGGAGGGTTCACCACTGATGAACCAAGCCCTCCCAATATATATTTTTTTCCATCCTACTAAGGACAGTAGAGGTTTTGATTCATTTGTGAAAAGAAACATTTGTGTCTTAGTGTTTTCATTTTTAAACGTTCAGAAAACCGAAATATTTGAAAATAAATATATTTTCATATAAAATGTATTTTTTAATATTTAGATATTTTCATTATAGATTTCTATATTTCCATAACTCCACGCTAACGAGCGCCAAAGCGCGACCCGCGTTCGTGGATGGCTTTTCATGATTTATCAAGAAATTGGGTTGGCCAAATATCAGGGAACAGGCTAAATCAATGTTTAGCTGATTTATATTCCACCAGATGGCGCTCTGCCTTCTGAAAAGCACATGTGCTCCTGGTCAGGATATGCTTTTTTATTTTAAATATTTCCAAAAGAATAAAATATATTGGTTAACTTTCTATTTTAAAATATTGTACGTGAATAGAAGAAAAACTATATAGGCAGTAAGTGTACTTGTTAGAAAATCAATAGAAATTAGAAGGCACTATACCCTAACTATACTACTTTTACCATAAGGCTATTACATTCATCCACATTGTACCCCTAAATTTGACTATAGATAGATTTAGATGTAAATTAATAGCAAAAATATAGCGTAATGATCAATAAACAAATAACAGATTAATATTCACAGAAATATTCTGTAATTTCTCACTTTCAATATATATTAATAATTTATAATTATTATAAATATATAATTAATAAATTAAATTTAATTGCCATCTATCGTTAAAATTTTACACAAATAAATTTACTGGTAATGCGCTTCTTTTAAATAACATCAAATATTATCTCTACAGACCTTCCTGCAATGATATATTGACAATAACTCATATCATTGTAGTAAGGTCTGTAGAGATAATATTTGATGATATTAAAAAGAAGCGCATTGCCAGTAAATTTATTTGTGTAAAATAATATATAATTGATAATCCCCATAAAAAAAACAAAGTATATTAATGCACGTTAATTATTAACAAACTTCTAAATTATAATTAAATTTAATAGTATTAGTTATCTTTGCAACTTTTCATCCATTTTCTCTAGTCCATTGATTACTAGTAACCCCCAAAAATCCTTTAATAAATTACACTTAGCAGATTTTTGTCATATTCAATTTAACGAAAAATTAATTTATGTAGTCATTAACTCATTAGATGTTCAATAACCAAATTCCAAGTTAAATTAACTATTTTTTTATTTAAAAGTTTCATTTCACCAATAAGTTATGTTTCTTATTAGCAATAATTAATTAGACAGGAATTTTGGACGTAATTCTTAACGATAAAAAACGAGTGATTTATTTAGCTAGAATTAATTTGGTTGCATTTTTATTCGTAATTAATATTAAATGTTTCATCCCAAATTTAGCTTTTCACACTTTCTTTTATAATTTATCATAATTTCGTAAATAGCTGTAGACGAATCTGTTGAAATTTGACCTTTTTAAAATTTCTTTTGCTTTTTATTATACTTTACAAATGATTTTTTTTTAAAAGCTAAAATATTCGTTTGTTTAAAATTTTAGCCATTGTTTGTATTTAGATAATTGATTTAATTATTCTATCAAATGATTTATGAACTATGAATGTTAATTCTTGTGTTAATTATCTTTTGCTGAATATTTTTCTAAATTTTTAATTATCTTTTGTGTGTGAGAGAGAGAGAGAATATTTTCACCACTTTTTAAAGCTTCTTTGATCAAGTTTCACTTTAATTTTAAATAATTGAATTGGAATATATTTTTTAATAAAAATATGTTCACACATTTCTTCTGATTTTTCAAATGAAAAATGTTATTTTTAATTATTTTCAGTTAAAAGAGCGTTGCTCAATTAATTTTTTTCAAATTGGAAATATTAATTAAATTTAAATATTTATTCATATGTTTGAGCATTTTATTTAAAAACGTATATAGAATTTCTAACGTTTCAAAATGAATTTTTAAAATAAAAGATAGTCTTTCACTTTCATTTTTTTTCATTATTTTATTTTAAATAAAATATTAGGTACTGAATGTTAGCATTAATTAATTTTTTAGTTAAGACACAAAATATATTTAAAATTTAAAAATTATTTTTAAACCAATATTTGTAAAGGTGGTTAAACTAACTAAAATAAAACGATATAATACCATAAATATTAGAGACATAGTTATGTGAAACTTGAAATGATATCAAATTCTTAATATCAAAAATAAAATAATTTATCAATGATATGTTTAATAATAGATTATTTCTTTAAAATATGATTTTATATATAATATATATTTTATTTGCAATGATTATAGTATATTTTAATTAATAAAAATTGATATATATATATTTAAAATAAAGAAGGCATCTCCTGACCACAAGCACATGTGCTTTTTTAGATGGCAGAGCGCCATCTAGTGGAGTAAAAATAAACTAAACGTTTATTTAGCTTACTCCGAGATATTTGGCCAACCTAATTTCTTGATAAATCAAGAAAAGCCATCCACGAACGCGTTTCGCGCTGTTGGCGCTCGTCAGCGTGGAGAAGGCTGTAACCATTGCGACCAAAAAGATTTTTGCGTCTTTACGCAAATTTGGCCTTAAATACCCATTTCTTGATTTCTCGGGAAGCCATTGGGTCCAAAAAATCTTTTTGGTCGCAATGGTTACAGCCTTCTCCACGCTGACGAGCGCCAACAGCGCGAAACGCGTTCGTGGATGGCTTTTCTTGATTTATCAAGAAATTGGGTTGGCCAAATATCTCGGAGTAAGCTAAATAAACGTTTAGTTTATTTTTACTCCACTAGATGGCGCTCTGCCATCTAAAAAGCACATGTGCTTGTGGTCAGGAAATGCCTTCTTTATTTTAAATATCAACACCTGACCCACTTATCTTTTATTTTTTTCTATTGTTTTTTCATATATATATATATGAAGAGATTTTTCTGCTTGAATTTAGATCATGTTGAGGATTATTGTAATGCAGTAGTGGCAAAAATATTTGAAAGAGAATAATAAAATGGTTTTGATCAGAGATTTCTTTAATTGAGATAAGGAATATACATAAACATAATTTGGTAAAAGTACTGCCTGGCTTAAAGCGAGTAGAACAAGGAAAAACAAAAGATTATTTACATAATTTTAAAAAGTTTTGAGCCGGCCATTGGGAAAAAAAAAACAACGAGTTGTGAACCGCAAAAAGCGTGACCTCTGGCGGTCGATTTAACAGAATATTTGAATAAATGAAATTATAATTTTTAATAAAATAATATTTATATATATACTGTGTATTTTATATTCCATAAGCTCAATTAAAGCTAATTCCGATTAAAACTGTTCTTACTATTTTATATACTGACTTCAATATTATATAATATATATACGATATACGCATGCAGGCATAAGCCTTAACTCCTTAACTAAGGCTTTTTTGTCTTGTGCAAAATGCCTCATAATAAAATCATTACCGAGTTTTAAAAGAAGCTAAGGTTAGTTATAAACTATCTATATAACAATGGGGGAACTTTGTAACGTGGATATATAATGTCCAGAATAACTCTAAAAGATGTCAGAAGAACATTAAATATTTTAAAGACAAAATGGCGGCGTCAATAGTCGGCTGCTTGAATTCAAACAAAGTTGTAAATAATTTGTGGCGGAGCCGTTCGTGCAATATTTAAAATTTGTTTGGAAGTCTATAAAATATACACAAGAGGTAGCCTTAAAGTTCCATTTACAATTCCCTTGTTATACATGACCATTTTAAATGATAATATGACCTTTTAAAATGGAGTACCTACTACATACAAGATTTAGATAGTATAAGTTTGTACATTGCTAGTCACAGAGATTATTTTAATATATAAATACATCTAAATAGATGTGTAAAATAAATATATAGATTTACCTTTGACGAGAAATTCCTATTTTAAATAAATAAAATTGGAAATATATTAAGGTATTGTTTATATTTGTAGGGGACATGTAAATATTATTGTTTTGTATTTCTATTTTTTGTAAATTTTATTTGCTTTTAAAATTCATATTTGTTTGTTGCAAATATGCAAAATTTCATTATCTAATTTATATATTTTTTTCTATTTAATTGGATTCATTCTTTTTCTTCTCATTCTTTTGGTTGTCTGAATATAATAGCAATAGCGAGGTATAGCCATAGTGATTGCAATAAAAAGGCTTGATTTTATAAGGTAAATGTTTAAGTGGATTGTCGTTAAATAACCGCCACATATTGATTTTGCTCAGACTTTTTTTTTAAAGATAGTGATTCCAAGAAGATTTATCAAGCATTATCTTTATTAATTTACAAGAGAGAAAATAAAATAATAAAATAAACTTATAATAATAATAAACGATTAAAACCCTTTCTCTCTCTTACGGTTAGCATCTATTTTCCTTAGGGAATCCTTTATGGTTCAGATGATGAAACAACAAATAACAAGTTTACTTACAGCTGAAGTGGTTTTTAAAGAATTAGGCGATTTTACTTTTCAAGAAAGTATTTTAAATTTATTATTTTCAAAGAGAGAGAGAGAGAGAGAGAGAGAAAAGAACATTTAACAATTTACATTACAATTACTAATTTTGTAAACAAAAACACTCCTTTGTTCTCGGTTTTATATTACAGTGTTGTCAGTCTAAAAGTATTTTAAGATCATTGATTTATTATTCTTCTTTTTTTTCCAACATTTTCTTGTGATCTTATACACATACTCTGTGGGAACAATTAAACTTAAAATTTATATACAACAGAAAGCAATGTGGATTAACTAGCCTGGATAAAGTCTATATGTATGTATACAGTTTCTTCAGAGAGCTACAGGAAATAAATGGAAAAAGAGAGAGAGATTGAAACTTCTCTTATTGTATATTATAACGTTTATATATATATATATATTAAAAAAAATAATTATATTTCTGTTGTTTTGAGATTAATTGAGGATTATGCTATGGTAATGCAGTCGTGGTTAAAATCTTGAAAGAATAATAATAAAAATAGGTTTGATCAGAAATTGCTTTAATTGGGCTAAAGGAATATATAAAAAACATGGTTTGATAAAAGTGCTGCCTGGCTTAAGCCGAGTAAACAAGGAAAACAAAAGATTATTTACATAATGTACAAAGTTTTGAGCCGGCCATTGGGATAAAACAACAACGAGTTTTTATAGGGGAAGAGTGACCTCTGGCGGTCGATTAAGCAGAATATTTGAATCTATGAAAATATGATTTTAAATAAAATAAAATAATATTTTTATATAACATATATATTATATAAAATAATTATATTTCTGTTGTATTTTGGAATTATATTGATATATAGAATTATTATTATTTGTTGCTTGATTTTTGTATACATGAGTATAGCCCTATAGGGCTGAAACTGCTGCTCATGTCTTCATCTGAAGAGGCCCGCCTGAGTACCATCCTCTTTCCATCTGGTCTAACCTTTAAGGTTTTCATTCTTCCTAACATGCACACTAATTTAATATACTATCTTATATCGTGTCCTCCGCATTTACTCTAGATTGTTTTTAAAATAAGCTTATTAAAAAAAAATCCCCCCCAAAAAAATCACAAAAATCTATCTTCTTTCATTAAGAGAGAAAATAGAGCAAAAAAATACTTCTCTCTCTCTCTAATTAGCTTTATTTTATATTTGAAAAATTATTATCATGGTTCTGTCTTTGCTCTTCTCTATAAAACTTTCTCTTCGCTTATTCCTTTTTTTCACCCAGCCTATGACGCGTAACTGCCGATGCTTTGCTGGTGTTACTTTTTTCTTCTTTTTTTTTATTATAATATATTCCAACTAATTATTTATTACAAAAAAAAAATTAAAAACAAACCTCACATTTTAAAATTAAATTAAAAATATATATAAATCTTAAAATTCTCATAACTTTACTATATCTCTATAGATATAAAAGTCAATGTCTGTCTGTTTCGCGATAAACTCAAAAACTACTGAACCAATTGGTACCAAATTTTGCATGTCGCTTTTTATAAACCTGAGGAAAATTTTCGGCTATATATTGATTAGTATTTTTGGCTATTTCTTTTTTTCATTTGAAGAACTTTTTTTTACGCGGAGTAAATACGAGGCGAAGTAACAACACGAGGCCAATTAAGCGACCAATGAGCGTTCTGCATTTCTTTTCAAGTTGCTTGCGTACTTTTTAAAATATCTTTTTATACGAGTGTCACTTTTTTTTTTACAAAAGTATTGAGAGAGAAATTTATATTACTAAGTTACGGTAAGTGCACACAATGCAATTAAAAAAAAAAACTTCACAAAATTAGCGTTACTGTATGTAAACAATGGCTTTCGTATTTTTTATTAATTTTTGTTCTGGCCTTTGTTTTTTTTTTATATAATAAATAAAAGTTACAGTAAATATGATAATTCTTAAAATTAAACAAACAATAGTCAATATGCAAAAAATACAAACTAACTTAATAAAATATTCTAATATCAAGCAATATGCAAAATCTCTCCTAATATTTAAATGTACATATTATTAGCATCTTAACGGCGTTTATTTTTTTTTATGTACTCCTGCAGGAAGGCAGAAATACTCCAAAGTTCGATATTGTTTTAATAAAGTGTAAAGAATCTCCAGAACTATTTTTTGCGCGGCAGTAAATACGAGGTGAAGTGACAACACCAGGCGAATTAACCGACCAATGAGCGTTCTGCCTATTTTCCAAAACGCTTGACCAACTTTTTTTATATTGATGTTGATGTACTTTCAGTATGAAGGAAATTTCACTCGGGGGAATTCTCAGGCGAAGCCGGGTCATTCTTCTAGTATATATTTATATATAAATATATATATGTGTGCAGATAAGAACAGATAACACTAAATTGTGGACTTAACAATAATAAATTGTTAGATATTGGAACCATTGTTCCTTTTGATTTGTCTTTAATGTATGGCAGACACTCTTTGTTGGTCGCTTATCATCGTTGTTTTATAGCACCTTGCCGACAGACTCCTGCAATGGTGACACAAAGGCGATAAATTCCGCATGCGTCACTTAGATGGCTCTGGGAGGTAGGAGAGAGCCAATCAGCACGGGAGAATAAACCGAATACATTGTATATATTCATATATGTCATATATTATACTCATTTGGCGGGCGGGAGAAGCAGCACAAGCAAGGGACTGCCCTGTAGTACGGTGTCGTGAGCCGCTACGTTAACCGTGAACAGGGAACTCTGAAATGTGGCTGACTAACGGGGTAATGGTACCCTTCTTTTCAAGGAGTGGGCAAGACACCACCACCACTCACACTGTCCCTGCCCAGAAGTCTTCCTCTACATGGTGGGCGGGAGAAACCGCACAAGTAAGGGACTGCCCTGTAGTACGGTGCCGTGAGCCGCTACGGTAACCGTGAACAGGGAACTCTGAAATGTGGCTGACTAACGGGGCAATGGCACCTCTCTTTCCATGGTGGACAAGACACCACCACCATTATACTCATTATAGTGTAACTCATCATTTATACTTAAATTGTACCACAGCATGTTACCTTCAATTTGTCTGGCACACTTATGGGATATATCAAGCTCTGCAAAACAGAATAACGGTTTGATAAAAAGCGTGACTAAGATATTAAATAGCACCACTTTCTCGTGGCTTGTTTGATGTATTGATTTCAAATTTATAATTAAGAAATTGTGTTGAACATCAAATATAATATCAAATGATTATAGTGTTAAAGATATTACATACAGGTTAAGCTTTTTTCCTATTTATAACTCATCGTTCATTGTCCGGAGTTACGATCAGGAGATGCCATTTTCTGTTGTTGTCGTGTCCAATGAAGAGCCTCAGATGTCTCCATGCATCTCTATCACAGCAGTCGTTCTCTATCTTGGGTGTGTAAAGCTTCTGTTCTGTGTCCATGTCAATTTTCTGTTGTTGTCGTGTCCAATGAAGAGCCTCAGATGTCTCCATGCATCTCTATCACAGCAGTCGTTCTCTATCTTGGGTGTGTAAAGCTTCTGTTCTGTGTCCATGTCAATTTTCTGTTGTTGTCGTGTCCAATGAAGAGCCTCAGATATCTCCATGCATCTCTATCACAGCAGTCGTTCTCTATCTTGGGTGTGTAAAGCTTCTGTTCTGTGTCCATGTCAATTTTCTGTTGTTGTCGTGTCCAATGAAGAGCCTCAGATGTCTCCATGCATCTCTATCACAGCAGTCGTTCTCTATCTTGGGTGTGTAAAGCTTCTGTTCTGTGTCCATGTCAATTTTCTGTTGTTGTCGTGTCCAATGAAGAGCCTCAGATGTCTCCATGCATCTCTATCACAGCAGTCGTTCTCTATCTTGGGTGTGTAAAGCTTCTGTTCTGTGTCCATGTCAATTTTCTGTTGTTGTTGTGTCCAATGAAGAGCCTCAGATATCTCCATGCATCTCTATCACAGCAGTCGTTCTCTATCTTGGGTGTGTAAAGCTTCTGTTCTGTGTCCATGTCAATTTTCTGTTGTTGTCGTGTCCAATGAAGAGCCTCAGATGTCTCCATGCATCTCTATCACAGCAGTCGTTCTCTATCTTGGGTGTGTAAAGCTTCTGTTCTGTGTCCATGTCAATTTTCTGTTGTTGTTGTGTCCAATGAAGAGCCTCAGATGTCCCCATACATCTCTATCACAGCAGTCGCAATGTTCTCTATCTTGGGTGTGTAAAGCTTCTGTTCTGGGTCCATGTCAATTTTCTGTTGCTGTCGTGTCCAATGAAGAGCCTCAGATGTCTCCATGCATCTCTATCACAGCAGTCGTTCTCTATCTTGGGTGTGTAAAGCTTCTGTTCTGTGTCCATGTCAATTTTCTCTTGTTGTCGTGTCCAATGAAGAGCCTCAGATGTTTCCATACATCTCTATCACAGCAGTCGCAATGTCCTCTATCTTGGATTTGTAAAGCTGCTGTTCTGTGTCCATGTCAATTTTCTCTTGTTGTCGTGTCCAATGAAGAGCCTCAGATGTCTCCATACATCTCTATCACAGCAGCAGCAATGTCCTCTATCTTGGATATGTAAAGATACTGCTCTGGGTCCATGTCAATTTTCTGTTGTTGTTGTCGTGTCCAATGAAGAGCCTCAGATGTCTCCATACATCTCTATCACAGCAGTCGCAATGTTCTCTATCTTGGGTGTGTAAAGCTTCTGTTCTGTGTCCATGTCAATTTTCTGTTGTTGTTGTGTCCAATGAAGAGCCTCAGATGTCTCCATACATCTCTATCACAGCAGCAGCAATGTCCTCTATCTTGGATGTGTAAAGATACTACTCTGGGTCCATGTCAATTTTCTGTTGCTGTCGTGTCCAATGAAGAGCCTCAGATGTCTCCATACATCTCTATCACAGCAGCAGCAATGTCCTCTATCTTGGATGTGTAAAGATACTGCTCTGGGTCCATGTCAATTTTCTGTTGCTGTCGTGTCCAATGAAGAGCCTCAGATGTCTCGATACATCTCTATCACAGCAGCAGCAATGTCCTCTATCTTGGATGTGTAAAGATACTGCTCTGGGTCCATGTCAATTTTCTGTTGTTGTTGTCGTGTCCAATGAAGAGCCTCAGATGTCTCCATACATCTCTATCACAGCAGCAGCAATGTCCTCTATCTTGGATGTGTAAAGATACTGCTCTGGGTCCATGTCAATTTTCTGTTGCTGTCGTGTCCAATGAAGAGCCTCAGATGTCTCCATACATCTCTATCACAGCAGCAGCAATGTCCTCTATCTTGGATGTGTAAAGATACTGCTCTGGGTCCATATCAATTTTCTGTTGTTGTTGTCGTGTCCAATGAAGAGCCTCAGATGTCTCCATACATCTCTATCACAGCAGCAGCAATGTCCTCTATCTTGGATGTGTAAAGATACTGCTCTGGGTCCATGTCAATTTTCTGTTGCTGTCGTGTCCAATGAAGAGCCTCAGATGTCTCCATACATCTCTATCACAGCAGCAGCAATGTCCTCTATCTTGGATGTGTAAAGATACTGCTCTGGGTCCATGTCAATTTTCTGTTGCTGTCGTGTCCAATGAAGAGCCTCAGATGTCTCCATACATCTCTATCACAGCAGTCGCAATGTCCTCTATCTTGGGTGTGTAAAGATACTGCTCTGGGTCCATGTCAATTTTCTGTTGTTGTTGTCGTGTCCAATGAAGAGCCTCAGATGTCTCCATACATCTCTATCACAGCAGCAGCAATGTCCTCTATCTTGGATGTGTAAAGATACTGCTCTGGGTCCATGTCAATTTTCTGTTGTTGTCGTGTCCAATGAAGAGCCTCAGATGTCTCCATACATCTCTATCACAGCAGTCGTAATGTCCTCTATCTTGGGTGTGTAAAACTGCTGTTCTGGGTCCATATCAATTTTCTGCAAGGCTGCGGCTATTGCTGGGCATGAAAATGTGTGGGTAGGTGTTAGTTCCACACCAGAACAGTATGCCTTTTTCTTATATATATATAATTGTTCTTAAATTCATAGTAGAAAAATATCTTTATTCATAAAAGACATACATCAGGTCTTATCAAACACAAAGATCTTTTATTCAAACATTCAGTATTATATAGATGTCTTATAAAAGCACACAAATAAAGGAAGAAAAGATCAATTAGTAAAATAGGTGGGAACTTTTTTCTGGAAGGACATTAATCTATAAAATAACTTTACAAGCTTACCACCAATTTATAAAATTGTAAATAAATCATTTGATTCCTTGTGGATCTCATGAATATATAAAAAAAGTCGGTGGACGAGTGGGTAACACGCTCAATTCCCGACAGTCATGAACCGGGATTGAACCCCGTGTTAAAAATTGTTTAATATGTGAATAACCTTCATATATTATTCACTGTTTCAATTATCATGAACTAGGTTGCTCTTGCTGAGCGGTACCTATTAATGTGATTTGAACCAGATCATGAAATCAAAGCTGGTCGTGTACAGACAAGAGGACCATTAAACTACAACAAGAATATCTAGGTGGGCGTTCTGAATTTGACAAAACTGATGATGTGGCTTTGTTGTCGATCAGAGTTCGCTGGTTTGTAGAGACGGTCAATAGATGGCGCTGAGTTTCAGCGTCTATTTCCAATTCCAAAGTAACTTTAATAGGTACCGCTCAAAAAGAACAACCTAGTTTATGTTATTTACATACATGGCATCTGCCCGGTAAGCGGAACATTGTGGGTTCGATTCCCATCCCTGGACACTTTTATTTTTCCGTTCATCATTACTCTTCATAATTCACCCTTTCATACCTCATCCAAAAAGGTTAGAAATAGTCAATATATCACCTTGAAATAAATTTTGATTTTTCATTGAAAAGAAACTCATGCGGTGTAACTTAAAGTGTTGTTTTACTTTGAATAAAATGTACAGGTTCTTCACACATCTATTGCTGTTCTTGTTCCAAAATCACTTTATTAGGTACCGTTCAAAATGAGCAGCCTATCTTATGTTATTTACATAAGAAATATGAACAGGTTCTTCATAGAAAATTGTACAATGC